>BGPT01002713.1:81433-124961 GCA_003297045.1 Symbiodinium sp. clade C Y103 | reverse complement strand
CAAGTGATCAGAATGATCAGACATTCAGCTGTGTGCTGGAAAAAAGGGCAGCGATGAGCTCAATGGGACAGGGGGTATTAGGGAGAAAGAAGTAGCAGCACCCATGAAGGTCATGATCAGCAGCAATTTCTATCAGCCAGCATCAAAAGCATGATGCCCAAATCAGAAAGNTTAATCGGGAGGGTCCTACCCAAAGTAGTATTGCCAAAAAAAATTTGGGATCTGGGTGTTGATTAATCCGGGCTGCTTATTAATACCAACTTAACATTATTTACATAGTAGGCAATTCATTCGGGAATACATAAGTCTGGAAAATTCCCAGGGACCCCAGGCCATTGTTTGGCCTCAACATGATTTGGGGCACTTATTGTTTGGGGGGTGGTTTGTCAATACCACGTCAACATTGCTGCCTCCTGCTTGGAAATGCGCGGCAACATCGTAAAAACTGAAGTTTCTCATTGTTACCCGCCTTGAAGCCGGTGGTGCCATTGGAGACTTTTCGCCGAAGAACGCACCATGTGTTTTCGCCTCGAATTCACAGAAGCAAGACCTGCTACGGATTTGGTTGTTTTGCTTGCTCAACCTAAGACCCAAGCAAACACGTCACATTCACGTCAAACAAATGTTCTGCAGGACATCAAGCATGGAAAGTATCAATTGCGATGATGAATTATGTTTCTTTTGGATATCTGTGCAACTCGCAAAGGAAGCAACTCATGTTCAACCTTTTCAATTCATTTCTTTTTGGACACAGAAACTCCCCTGAGGACCTCTACGACGCGAAAAGACTGGCTCTCCAAAGAATTTCTGCAGATTGCACATCTGGATCTGAAAATGTGGGATTCACTCCATGAAATTGCAATTTTGATAGGGAATACTAGTTGAATACTAGGGAAAAACCATGATTAGCTGGTGGATTCAGGGGTACCCGGGGGTACCCTTTGTACCCTGTTTTCAGACGACTCCAACCAGCCCGCAACCCGCATTGGAATTTACTGAAGTAGTCCACAAGTTGCCTCCAAGTTCTTCACCAGCTTCCACGTGATCGACAGAGCTCCGATTTGCAGGGTGATCTTTTCGAAACCCAGGAATTGGTCGAGCGTTTCAAAACTCCGGTCATGTTCAAAGACACATTTTTTCTCCATCTCGATCGCCGGAGTCTCAGTGACAAGTTGAGCCTTGAAAGTTGCCGTCGCCAGATCTCGGTGGTTCTTTGAGAGATCTAATCTGGAACAAAACAGCCAAATCGCCTGCAAATCCAGCACCACATGAGCATTCCCGTCGACCTTGATGCCCATGTCGTTCTGCCAGCGACACAGTCCCCAGCTATTATGAATTGAGGATAAAAAGGCTGAGCAGTACTGCATGCTTGGAGCCAAGACAGCAAATTCTGTAAATTGTGCAATGATCACACCAAGCCAGCTCATGTCGTCTTGCAAGTCTTGCTTGCTCATTGTAAAGGTGTTGATAGGGTTTTGGCGCTGGGGATATCTTTTTGACACGGATGACTTGTGAGGTTTCTCAGACACTTGCTGAGCTCAATGCATCGCCCAAACTGAAATAGAGAAAAAAGACAATAGAACTTTGAATTTGTCACGTTCTGTCTATTTCAGCTGTGCTCAGATTAAACTTCCAACAATCTCCAGCCGTCCAGTCACCTGCTACATTGCCGCGTTTAGGAGCATCTGTTATAACAGGATGCAGGGCACCCAAGTGTGGCAACGAATTCAAGAATTTGGAATCCTCAGACCGATCCTGCAAAAAATGAGGTGGAGCAAGCAACTGGAGATGCCTTCTCGCAAAATACATATTCTCCAACACTTGTACTCAATGCATAGCCCTAGAACTTTGAATTTGTGAAGTTTTGTCTTTTTCAGCTGTGCTCAGATTAAACTTCCAACAATCTCCAGCCGTCCAGTCACTTGCTACATTGCTGCGTTGAGGAGCATCTCTTATAACAGGATGCACCTNNNAATGAGGTGGAGCAAGCAACTGGAGATGTCTTCTCGCAAAATACATATTCTCCAACACTTGTGCTCAATGCATAGCCCAAACTGAAATAGAGAAAAAAAACAATAGAACTTTGAATTTGTGAAGTTTTGTCTATTTCAGCTGTGCTCAGATTAAACTTCCAACAATCTCCAGCCGTCCAGTCACTTGCTACANAAACAATAGAACTTTGAATTTGTGAAGTTTTGTCTATTTCAGCTGTGCTCAGATTAAACTTCCAACAATCTCCAGCCGTCCAGTCACTTGCTACATTGCCGCGTTTAGGAGCATCTGTTATAACAGGATGCAGGGCACCCAAGTGTGGCATCGAATTCAAGAATTTGGACTCCTCAGACCGATCCTGCAAAAAATGAGGTGGAGCAAGCAACTGGAGCTGTCTTCTCGCAAAATACATATTCTCCAACACTTGTGCTCAATGCATAGCCCAAACTGAAATAGAGAAAAAAACAATAGAACTTTGAATTTGTGAAGTTNTTTCAGCTGTGCTCAGATTAAACTTCCAACAATCTCCAGCCGTCCAGTCACTTGCTACATTGCTGCGTTGAGGAGCATCTCTTATAACAGGATGCACCTAGGGCACCCAAGTGTGGCATCGAATTCAATAATTTGGAATCCTCAGACCGATCCTGCGAAAAATGAGGTGGAGCAAGCAACTGGAGATGTCTTCTCGCAAAATACATATTCTCCAACACTTGTGCTCAATGCATAGCCCAAACTGAAATAGAGAAAAAAACAATAGAACTTTGAATTTGTGAAGTTTTGTCTATTTCAGCTGTGCTCAGATTAAACTTCCAACAATCTCCAGCCGTCCAGTCACCTGCTACATTGCTGCGTTGAGCAGCATCTCTTATAACAGGATGCACCTAGGAGCACTGCTTGCACGTCTGCCAAGCCAATGTGGAACAAATCAGTCACTTGGATTTCTGGATGTTTGGTGACAAGTTGGAATGCCTGAGCATACTGAATACAGTAGTTGATGTTTCATGGATTGTCGTACAGATCTTGCTTTGCAACATGATTTGAAACACAGTTTGGGCCCACTTTGATTTGAAACGAATTCACACACACACACAACATGACTTGAAAGAGGATCAGCCGCTGCGATGTCTGTAGCCAGCTCCACATCTTGAGCCTCCACAGTCTGCTTGGCAGAATGGCTCGAATTTTTTTCTGCGAAGATATCTGCATGCTGCATGTTCGTGTCGCAGTGGGACCTGTACTTTGCACAGGCTGCGATTTGAACAAACAAACGATGCGTACCTGTGCTGGCGCAAACTTGCCACACTCGAAACATACTGCCATTTGCTCTGATATATAGATAAAAAGTCGGTGCGGACTGAGTATTGCAGCTACGCAGAAACGATGCCTGGCCGCAACGGCCTACTGAGGCATCCCTGGCAAAATGCCAGAGAAATCCGCCTGGCTCCATGTCTCACTCGTGTCTCACTCCGTGGCTCACACACTGAAGAAATCCTGGCGCACGCTTTAGGTCGCCTTGGGCAAACCTTGAAGCAACCTGAACCCTTGGCGTACCTTATTGCCAAACCTTGGTGGTTCTGCGGTAACCCAAATTCTCACTATAGTTTATCCAAATTGATTGAATTCTCGCCAAACACTGAGAAAATGTTCAGTTCGACCTTGGAATGCAAATGTTTCCATGTTCGAAGAAGTACGGTTCGTGTTCAAAGCCCTGAATCGGAGGGAACAAGAGTGGGTTTGATCCTCGGCCTTGCTGAATTTCGACGGCGCGTCATTTCCACAAAATCAACCACTGTCGATCTCCAACTGTCGGCTTGGTAAACAACAACTTTATGTTTGTAAACACAATGTTTTGCAAAGAATAAAATCCAATCTTTGCTGGCTATCTTCTCACATTGAAGGGTTTATCGGGCCGAAAGGCACCCGCTACCATCTGCAACTGCTGAATAGGACCTGCACTCCGGTCGCAACACTCGTAGTACTCGTTGCCGAATGACGAGCCTCAACGAGGAATTTTCTCGGGGCGTTTTCAGCTGGGAGCGGGAAAAACGAAGGTCTCAAGGTCTCCGACAAGCTTTGAAATAAACGTGAGTCGTTCCAGGTGGTTGCCGGAGATCTTGCTTTGATAGTCGGATAGTACGATGTGATACGGATCTCAGTCTAATTGGGTCTATCTTTGTATTTTGTCTGATACAGTAGTCAAATAGTCATGTCAACTCAGCCAACTCATTCAGGACATGGAGAAACACGGAGAAACTGATTTCTATTTTTTTCTTAGCATTGAAACTCGTGGGAAGGAGAGACGCAAGAGAGACGCGAGAGATAGAGAGAGAGAGAGAGAGACACAAGATGACACAAGCGATCACAAGCGTCTGCCTGTTTGTGTGCGTGTGAATCTATTTAGTTTCCTTGTATCTACGCATCTGTGCAGTTGAAAACACATCCCATAGGCTCCCCCCTCCCCCTGGGAGCATTCCATCCCCCATCCGTCGCCATCGGTCGCCTGCTTCGGGGGCACCGGCTCCGGCGTGCGCTCGTCCGGGATGGGCGAGGGGCGCTGCGCCGAGGTCGTGGAGGCGGGACGCTCCGGGGAGCGCGGCACCAGGGCGCTGGCCTTGGGCGAAAATCGGGGGACCGAAGGAAATCATGGGAAAAATGGTGATGTAACCCACACAAATAAGAGAAACACATGGAAAAATGGTGCAATTGGATATAGATATAAGGACTAACCAGGGGTAGTAACCAGTTCCTAAGTGGGATGATGATAGAAAAGACATGAACAAAAATGATCAAAAATTAATGTACCACTATTTTGGTAGGATCCTATGCTGGTCCATCCTTGGCAGGTTGCTATTCCCATCCAGATCCAGCTATATGTGCCATGATCAAAACATTGGAGTATATACTGGGGTATGGTCATCCCACCACAATAGGGAATTCCACAGTTATTGGGCATATTAAGCCCTATGAAAATAGGGGGATAACCAGCCCCGAAGGTATGGGAAACTAAACAACATAACTTGACCAGGGTACATCTAGAAAGTACCTCCATAGCTTATTAGAACAGAATAACAGTCGTAAGCAATTATGGATGTTGTTCTGTTGTTCTAGAATCTAGAACAAGGCTCAAAAACAACAAATAACAAAAAAAACGACAACCCCAAATGGATAAATGGGGGAAAAATGACAAACGACAAATGTGACAAAAACGACAAAAAACGATACGTGGCAATGGCAAACAATGACGAAAATAATGTTTCGCTCTGACGCAGAACCTGCTGGTAAGTAAGTCACAAAGTTAGTGGGGATGCAAATGGAAATCAATGGGTACATGTCCTTGGATCCCATATTGATGGCCACATCATGAATATGGCGGAAAATCATCTTCCCAACCCAATTGAATTGGGGCTCCATTGGCTCCATGTTCAATTCCGTGGGGTAGGTGTCACTTCTGAATAGGCACATGTAAAAGAAGGAGGATTGAACAGGTCCCCACACAAATGGTTTGGTAGGCAACTTGATCGCAGCGCTGAGTTTTATGTAAGAAAAGGAATGTATGAGAAAAATGATCTATGAATGACTGGAGGGTCACACCCTTCAAATCCTGCAGGGTTTCCCTCTGGAAATCCGACCTGATAATGGGACACGTTCATTGCTCTATCTTTATTGCGACAATGTTTGGGGGTGTTCTGAGGCATTTCCCACGAATGCAACAAGCTCAAATATAAGTGGATCATATTGTCGACCTTGGAGCCAAATGATACATTCAACTACACTCAACTACAGATACAAAGATAGTAGTTGGGGTTGTGATCAACAAATACATCAACAAGTGGTACATGCCATCAAAACAAGCAGGATCCAGTCGCAAACCATCTGCGAACTATGCAATACATCATGCCATATTATACCAATAAGAGGCAAAGTCATGGGCCGCTCCAGCCAGTTGTAACAGTTGCAAATGGATGTAAACGCCCCCAACTTAGCTTGATTATTCCCCACCTGCCAGGTGAGGGTCACTAGATTTTATCACAGCTGCGCGGGGGGGTGGACCTCCTTCTCCTTCTCCTTCTCCTCCTCCTCCTTCTCCTTCTCCTCGTGCTTCCTCGTCGCCAGCTGCAGATCGCAGTAGGCACTGCCGGACTCCATCTGCCAGCTTCAGATCCCAGTGGGCACTGCCGGACAGCAACGGCGAGCTCCAGATATCAGTGGGCACTGCCGGACTTCATCTGCGAGCTCCAGATGCCAGTGGGCAACGCCGGACTTCATCCGCGAGCTCCAGATCCCAGTGGGCACCGCCGGACTTGAACCGCGACTGCCAGATCCCAGTGGGCACCGCCGGACTTGAACCGCGACTGCCAGATCCCAGTGGGCACTGCCGGACTTCATCCGCGAGCTCCAGATCCCAGTGGGCAACGCCGGACTTCATCCGCGAGCTCCAGATGCCAGTGGGCACCGCCGGACTTGAACCGCGAGTGCCAGATGCCAATGGGCACTGCCGGACTGCATCCGCGAGTCGCAGAGGCCAGTGGGCACTGCCGGACTTCATCCGCGAGGGTCAGAGGCCAGTGGGCACTGCCGGACGTCAACGTGTATACATCTCAGAAAGAATGTCAGAGAGAACGCCAGAGAGAATGCCAGAAAGAATGCCAGATAGAATGTCAGAAAGAAAGTTACATTGAATGCCAGAAAGAATGCCAGATAGAATGTCAGAAAGAATGTCAGAAAGAATGTCAGAAAGAGTGCCAGACTAGATGCCAGATAGAATGCCAGATAGAATGTCAGATAGAATGCCAGAAAGAATGCCAGATAGAATGCCAGAAAGCATGTCAGATAGAATGTCAGAACATATGTCAGATAGAATGGCAGAGCATACGTCAGAGGACATGTCAGATAGAATTTCAAGAGGAAGAGGAGGAGAGGACAACTCTGATGAAATCTAGAGACCGAAGGTCTCTAGATTTCATCAGAGTTGTCCTCTCCNAGTTGTCCTCTCCTCCTCTTCCCTGCCAGAAAGTTTTGCCAGAAAGAATGTCAAAATCTGTATCACATTCATGGTGGGGATCACTCGAAGCAAAGTAATCCATTTTTGATAAGTTTTTGTTTCCTTGGTCAACATGATTTTACAATATTTTACACATAAAGAGTTGGCTTCTCAAATTGTTGTTGTTCTTTGTCCATTCATGTCCAGTCATTAGAATCAAAACGAACCAGCTGCATCTGGCATCCGCCAAATGGCCCCGAGGCTTCCAACCCAGCGAAAACGTTGGGTTTCCGAACCACCGAGGAGTTGTGCGACTTTCCACTCTTGATGCTTTCCTGCTGGCGTCCTGCCTGTTTGTGTGCGTGTGAATCTATTTAGTGGCCTTGTATCTACGCATCTGTGCAGTTGTGATTCATGCAAACACGCAAAAAAAAATGACAATGAACAAAGAATAAAGGAATGAATGCATGCATTAATGAGAGGAATGTGGTGCCCAAAACACCCAGTGTGTCTGGGTACTGCTGCTTGATATTTGAATCTTTTCACGCGGCGATCGAAATGAAGGAATGACCCAACGATGGAACAAACTGACTGCATTTTTGCATTTGCAGATGCGTAGATGATCCAACCACTGCCATCTCACGCACAGCCTGGGCTCCAACACTCTTTTGTGGAGAAAATTCTGTATGTTATGATGTATTTAGAATTGTTTGGAGCAGTTTTGTAAAGAAATCATCAGTCGACTTTAGACCTTCCATAATTTGTATCCTCACTGCATGTCACCTGGCAATGCTGGCCTGACATCCGAGAAGTCGATTGGCTTCCAGTTTTCAAATCAGCCCACACGAAACCACTGGAACGAATCCGATACGACTCCGAGTCAATATTTCTTTTTTTCTTAATCGCGAAGACGCAATTCTTCCGATGTGTAAGGTACGCTGCAAGGCTAAGATAAGTTTTTTTGTGCAGCGTTTGGCCAAAAACTCCAAACATGAAATCGAAACGATCAAACCGATCAAACCGATTGAAACGTATGTTAAACTTTCCAAAAAAACGAAGCAGACTCTGTCTCTTGCCTTACCAGCTCCGTCCTTAGTAGCGCGAGACTCACCTTCCATCGCAACTTCGATCCACTTCTCCTCAATTGTCCTGCCCCGAGGCAAGGAAACTGTGTTACCGATACGGATAAAATTAGAATACTTAGAATAGTTGGAAAAAGATATGTTGTAAGCATTAGGACAAAAAAATGATAAAAGTGGTTCAGCATGGAAGACTTCACATGTACTTCGCATTCTGACTTGTTAGTGTGCTCAAACAGCGACAAAGACGGGATTTCAATTGCGCTTTGGAAATCCAACCTGGTGATGGGAAAACAACACTTTTACCGTGAAATGGTCGATACCATTGTCCGCATAGAGGATTAAAAAATAAATCATCCTGACCTCAGAGAAAATCTTGACAAATAATTACGATGTTCCATTGGCACGATTCTGGGACCAAATGAGCATGGGTCAACATTGTATATCAAACATTGAAATTTACTTTCAACATGAAACGCCTCAGACATGACCAAAAATGGAATATTTACCATTTCGAAAATGTAAGTGCCCTTTGTTGCCGTAAGTCTTGCCCAGCCCAGTAGCAGCCGAGACGGGCCGGGAGCACCTCTTTATGCGCGGACGGCAGCTGAGCATTACGCTGGACATGATTGAGAGGATGGCAGCCATCACCAAAGGCTTCAAGACCACATCCTGTTCACAACCAATACCAAATAATTTCAAATAACAAACATACAGAATACAAGCAAACAGAATATAAACATATGTAAACATAATAAACAGATGGTGGGAATTCGTCCTTGGTTGATTTTGGAATTTGAAACATCCGAGAACTGTTGACATCGGTCCCAGGAACATTGTTGCTAGGAACTTCGATCAATGCCCACGCTGGACACTATTGGCAAGTCGATTTCTTGCTGCCAATTCGAGGAATTCTTGAAAATTCATTTTTGTTTGCACGTAAGTCTTCCTTGCAAATCAACTTTCATGAAACCAAAAGAGGAACTCATTATATGGCCAACCAGTGCAAGGAGTGTGCGACTTGGTATGTCCTACTGTGTCCTTGTTGACTGTTCGTGTTGGAAGAAATCCTGCTACAATGCTCCTTATTGGGTGTAAGGTCACCTGGGATTTAACCATGATTTCCAAATGGAAAAACAAAGCCTTTTTCCACGATTCCCGATGAATAATCCGCCGACCCCAGCCAATGGCAAGGGGAGCGCGTGTGAGGAGCAAGGGCTGACTAGCCAGCTCCTTCAGCTAGGCGCTGTGTCGTTGGCAGCTGCTTTCTAGAGGTTTTTGAAGGCAATGTTAGGAATCGAGGTCTGTACCTTGCGAGCAGTTTCCTTGCTTCGACGCCTGTTTGTCTACATTTTTCTACGAGGTTCACAAGGCGGCGTTAGGCGCCGAGAGCCGTGTCCGTAGGTGGTGCTTCGCTGTGGCGAGGCCAGCTCCTCGGCAGCGGTTTCCTTGCTTCGACAGCGAGGTCTGTGCATTGCGGGGCCTTGCTAACGTTTACAAAGCACGTGCCAGCGCCTTGGGAGCTGCTGCCTCGGCCCGATAAGTTTTTTCTAGAAGCTTCAGAAGGCGACGTTGGAGATCGAGGTTTATGTCTTGCAAAGCCTTGCCAATGCCTACAAAGCACGTTTCTCCAGGACAGCAGCTTCAGCCCTTTGCCAGCGCATTGGGAGTTGCTTCGTGGGCTCAACAGTTTTTTTTCGAAACGCTTGAGAAGGCGACGTTGGAGATCGAGGTCTATGCCTTGCAGAGCCTGGTGAAGCCCTCAGCTAGGTACTGTTTCGGAGCTGCTTCCTGGGCTCGGCACCCCTTTGTCGAGGCGACGTTAGCGGTTTCAGCTCCGTGGGAGCTGCTTCCTGGGCTTGGGTTCGACAGCTCTTTCTCTGGAGGCTTCAGAAGGCGACCGTAGAGATCGAGGGGATTGAATCAAACTCATACCATCCATAGACAATGCTTATGATTGTAAGTCTACCAACAGATTCTAACTTCTACCAACCCTGGAATGTAATTCCAGGTAAAGATCACATATAGATCCTGTTGTTGGGCTTCTTTGACTCCAAATGCCCAGGCAAACGCAGTCCTCTCCTCAATGCCAACGTCCTCTCCTGATTTGTATCTGGGGTCGGCAGCAGGGGGCGGCAGCCCTTTTAATCCGGCGATGCCGTAACCGTAGTCAGTAGCCTGCACCTAGCTTTAGCTACCCGGGGTCACACCCCTGCCACCGACCTCCCCAAGATCCTTCAGGTTGGTTGGGTTTTGACGTTTTTGAAGGGTCCGGGGCTGGAAAAAAAACGAAAGAATTATAAGAGGCTTCCGGAGGTCGATTTTGGAGCATGTTTGAGCTGTTTTTTGGCCGATTTTATTTATTCTGCTCGGGACGTAAAAACATCGTAAAATATGTGTTTGCACTTTTTTTCTATAAAAACGCATTGTTGCAATAGGCTTAAAACTGTGTAAATACCATTTTTCTTGCATGGTGGTATGCAAAAACACTGTAAATACAATGGTTTTTGCTACCAAAGGCAAAAAACATCGCAAATACTATGGGTTTGGGCTTCCGAAGCGCAAAAAACATAAGTATTTACAGTGTTTTTGGCTCCGAGTCTCAAAAAAATGTGACAACACCACCCATTTGACGATTTTTCACGCACTAGAAAACTGAGAAAAAGATACGTGGTAAGATGGTTACAAGCTGCGCGATGTAAGGAACATTACAGTGCGAGTACGCGCAGAGCACAACATGCTCAACGTCAACAACATAACCCTTATCATTATGGCATCGCCGGTGTGCGAAGCCCTACAATTGTAGCGATCTTCACAAAGGCCGAAAATTCATCCAACTCCGTCCTGCAAGAGGGACATGGCAGTGGCCTCAAGCCACTGGGCTGCATCTTCCTGCCGCATCCGTTGCAAACGGCAGTGAGACAATGAACAGGCAGTGAACAGTGATCCATTGTTTGTGACTCCAAACGCTGGCTGTGAAACTTTATCGAATGTCATTTCTCAGGCAGGCAGTATTTTTAAGAAATGACAAATCCCGCTGTGGACTAGACTTCACTGCCCTCAGCCCCTCCAGCGCAGCGCAAATTTCATCAAACTAGTCAGCCGGGTTTCAATCTTCATCAGGTGCAGGTGAATGCACATTTCCATGCTGCCAGACACATTCCGCGATACATCGCATAAACAAATAAATAAACATATTTACAGGTTCAAACCGGGAAACGCAAAACATACAAAAGACACATGTAAAAGATTTAGATTAAAACGAACAAGACGAACAATTCTACATGTTGTTATTTTTGTTTGTTCTCCATGGTTCTCCAGTTATCGCGCATCGAACAGAACCGCCACCGAAGAACCTGACGGAGCACAGGCTGCGCGCCTTACTGACGTTGCCAATGAACAGGCAGATATAGATCAGGCAGAAAATCTTGTACCCAACCTGGAACCGAAGCATAGCGAAGCATGTTGCGAAGCATAATGTTGCGCAGAATAGCGCATCATAACGAAAGATCACGATGCCAAGGGGCTGCAACGATCCAGAAGAAAATGGTCCTGCGGGTTCACGTGTCATTTTCCAATCGGATGTGAGAACCAAAGCGGAAGAGTGCCTGTCAATTCTAACCATCTTGTGTCTCAACCACCACGGTTGCAGAGTACATAGTTTTGACCTCGACCGTCCTCAATCCGGGTAAGCCAAGCACTAGGCAGTCTTTCCAATTGTGTCATCAAACTCCCATGGGTCCTCCTTCTCCACTTTCGTAGCACTCTCATCTTCTCTTCGTGAGTCCATTCAGGTTTGATCTGGACATTTTTCCTGGCATACAGGAACAAGAGCAGGATGAGCATATCACCCACGGTAGCGGAAACCTCAAGTCCGGCTGGAGATCCCAGGGGTGCAAAGGGAAGAATGATCAACAAACGAAAGGCACTGAGTCGGTGGAAGGCATTGTTTGTTGAGCATGAATGGAAACATATGGTTTGGCTGCAAACAATTTTTGCTAGCTTGATTCTCTGAATGTATTCCCTCCCTATTTCCCCAATCCAGTTCCAACAAGTGTTTGTCTCGATCGGCAAATCATCAACAAACAAAATACTGGATCTTCGACATGGTTCTGCACTTGAAGGGTTGGATACATTTACGTAGAGGACAAACAGATCTGTCAACAGGGCACCACAGCATGCCGCCGAAGTGACGATGCCAACCGAAAATTTTTGCGACCAATACTCGAGGGTTCCCTGGGAGCAAGCACTGACGACTCTGAGTCGGGACATCGAAAATCAAGCCTATGGGATGTGATTCTGATGGCTGATCTTAGATCAAAAAAAACGGGGATTTGATAGGCGTCGGCGTATATCAGTATCAGCATCAGCCTCAGCATCAGTGGCTTTAGCCAACAATAAATATGGTGAATCTTAGTCATAGCATCATTAGCTCGGTATGAACTATTCCCATCTATTCCCCATCAAAACCATCAAAATAGCGACAAGATGCCACAAGTATCTTGTAACCGATTGTAACCCAGCACACAAAGTACCCAAATGAGGCGCAAGTCCCCATGTGGCTGAATAGAATCTTCCAGTCCGTCCAATAAGGCCATGGTTGATGTGTGCCCTTATGCCTTCTGCTTAACACACAACCTGGGTGGCAAAATATTGCAAACATTCCAACCGAGATTCCTCGATCAGTCTTGATCCTTGGAGTGCATCGGTCCCAAACCTAGATCCGACGAACTTGTCAAGCCAAGATTCTGATTTTGGCTTGCAGTCTGGATCGGAGTCTGGCGTGGAAGCGGAACTTGAAAAGAAAACGGCATTGAGCATACCAGCACTCAAGACCTGGACAGTCGATCGACCAAACACCTGGCCTGGGCAACAAAAGACGGGGTTCGTCGTAGATTTTGTCAGACAAGGTAAAAGGTACGAGTATCACAAGGTATCCGAACGTAGGGTTTCTAATAAGATTGTAATCCACTAGGGTATCTATGGGTCTGGACATCCCACCATCATAGCGTAATCCTTACATTGGCCATTCTCAACCCACTAATTCTGATGATGGGGTATGACCATGGCACACATGCCTGCCCCTTGTCACTGCTTGCCCCACTGGGATTTGGATTTGGTGTCGATTGTTTAGCATGGCAGAACAAACCTCTGCGCACAGGGCATAGCGCCTGGCAAACAATAAGTAATCTAGATAGATCTAGATTACAGGGATTTCCAGCAAGCTTGCTGATTTTGCAGGTCATCGAATCCACTGGCTTTTTGATTCCCCAAACAGTGTGGCCACACCTGGGGTTCTTACCGGGAACCTACACCCATTTTTTGCTGGTTCATTTCATGATCAGGTCATGCTGCTGCTTCAGTCCCCATGAAACATGGTGGTGAAATCCCAATCTATGCGCCGACACCAGATGACACCAGCGCGTGTATTGCTTCCACAGTGCCTTCATCCCGATCAACGCTACACGCTGGGAATACGAAATCGAAATGCCTGCGGGTCAGATGATCTCAGCAGGGGCACATGTTGACGAACATTTTGAAGTGAAAATGGCGACGTTGAAAATCTGTGAAACTTCGAACAATCTCGAAGGTGTTGTCCCGAAAGTTGATGCAACCTGATGGATCCTAATGGATTGCTGCTTTCGGTTTTCCCAAGGTGCACCTTCTCAATTCTTTCCATGATCAATCTGGAATCACTTTCAGAGATGTATACTGCATACTGTATAACAATGGCGTCTCCGCCGAATCAAGTTGGCCAAGATACTGAACTGAACCACTTTCAACCAGCTGTGAGCTGCTGGAAACAGAAGCATCATGCGCGACAAAATGTTACCTTCCAAGTAAAGCTTTGCAGCTCCTGCTGACAAAGCGCCAAACCAAGCAAAGCGCATGGAGATGGGTCAAAAATTTGATTAACTTGATCCATATATAGGGCGATCAAGGAGTCTTTTAAGAATTGGCCCCGTCAAGCGACCATCCTCCTGGAGTCTTGCAACGGATTGAGAGGTAGCTAGCAAACGTGGGTACGTCTCAAAATTCAAGACCATGGACATGATGGGATGCGGGTCATTTCTGGTAGCAAATCTTTTGCCCAGCGGAAAATCATGGAACATCTACCGGGGTACTACTCAACATTTTACCCGATTCTCATGCATTGATTTTTTCCGCCTGGGTGCCTCAGCCGTCCTGCTCCAGTTTCTGTCAAGCGGCGACGCATCAAACGGGCCTGTGGGACTTGGGCATCTACGCGTGAATTTGAGATCAGGACAATGACACAGTGATTTTCTGAGAAATTCGTAGAAGCAAAAGTGCCTTTGATTGGATCTTTTTGAAACCACATTTTTGCATCAGATCAGAAGGTGCAGAAGGTGCTTGCATGACTCTTCCATTGGGTACCTGGATAAGAACCCATTTTAAATCTACTTATCAGATGTTATCAGATGTTATCAGATGTTATCAAATGATCACATCATATCAGTCATATCGCATATCACATCTACAAACTGAAGCTGTAGCCACTGTAGCCACTGTAGCTGTAGCTATGTGTCATGGTTCTGGTCGTTGCTCTTAGCTAAAGCGCTGATGATGTCATCTGTGACGGTTCGGGTTTCGACGCTCGACGCCTTGACCATTTCGGAAGCTCCTCTTCGCGCAGCCCGGAATGCACGGGAGGCACGCCCTCAGCCGAGTGGCCGACGAGAGATCCGACATACAGTATCATATGAGGAGGTCAAATGTCATTACAATCATTACATGTTTGCATTACATTTTTTTACATCAGACATTTTGCATTACATCGTAGCATCACTTTTGTTTACAAAGAATTTGCAGACGACAGATGTCATTTTCTTCGATGATTTGGTTCTGTGGGTATGGCAATGTGGCAGTGACACCCTGGCAAACACACACGCAAACGTCCAGGCAACTGCCACCCCGATGAGCAAAACACAAATGATATAAATTGGTGTGATGAACTATACAGGTTGTCATAAATTAAAAAGGTTGTTACGTTGTGCTTAAGACATCTTAAAACAGCATAAAAGGTGAAGTGAAGTAAGCAATGAGTGGCGGTGATGTAGCTTATGTAGCTTACAGCTATCTGCGCCCGGGCGTCCAATGATCAACGCAAAGGAGGCAGCGGAGGCTCTGAGCCTGGCAAAATCAACTCGGGTCAACTCGGAAAGCTCGGCTCTTCATTTTGCCCGTTGAAAACTGGGTTCACAAAGCAACAGGTTCCTGCGAAACAATGTGTCAAACAAGGAGCTCCAACAGCTTTCCACCAGAAGAGTCTTAAATGTTCTGAAAGCAAGCTGTCCAATCGGACTGGTTCTGTGAAACATGAAGCGAACATTTAGATGATGAGGATTGATGAGGTATCAATAGCCAACCAATGCGCCGAGGGAAGGCAACCTGGAGGTAAGGGATCTTTGCTTCTACTTCATGATCTTCATGGAGCATGCACCAAAGCTTTCACGGACGTTCCAAGTAATCTTCCATCAATGGTGCTTGACTATTTCTTGGCTCTACGCCTGCTCCGTCGTTGCACTCCCACAGCGCCATCTTCACGCACGGACGTACCACCTCTCCTCCACAAACAAATCAGAAGGAAAGAGTTGTCAACAGTATCTTATCAACCTGGAAGCAAACAATTTTGGGCTCTCGAGGAAAAACCATCATCTTACGTGAGATTGTGGTGAGGTCCTTGCAATTCGCCCAACCAGTACCGACACATTACCCACATATTACCCACATTAGGCAACGGATGGCAAAGGTGGTGGATGCCCCAATCATTGATTTATGATATCAAACTGTTGTCTGATGGGGGCGCATTCATTTGCTCAGACCCACTTGTGCTGCTTGTGCTGTTGCGCCAACTTAATCTTACAGACCCACATTGCCAAAACATCGTGAATATCATCTCCATAAATCACCCTTTCCAAAGCTTGAGAATGGGACCCAAGCGAAACCAAGTTCCTGCTTCCAGGTCTTTGTTCATCATCCAGAGGCCTTCGGGTCATCAGGCATTGGATGCGATTGAATTCCTTGAGCAAATTATTGTTGATCATGCCGCTTGACTTTTTGGTGCCAGTGATAGAAAACAGCTGACCTCCCATGCCACATACACGGTCTTGGGAATAGATTTCATGGATACTATACCCCCTCCCCTTGACCCCGCCCTTCTCCGGGCATGTGGGAAGGCATGTGGGAAAAGATTGCTTGGTTGACACTGATTTTGGCACGTGGTTCAAACAAAGAACCAAAACACACTTCGCACGTAAGATTCCACTATTTGTTTTGTTGTCTTCGTTTGCACTTCACTGAAACCACATCTGAGGCCTTACTAAGGCCTTATTAAGGCCTTACCAAGCCATTGCCGAGCTTTTACTGAGACTCCTGAGATGTTTTTTTCTTAGACGTTCCTCTTCCTCTTTTCCACCTTGACCACCATAACGCAACACGCGAGGTCTTACTAAGGAGTGCAGGGTGCTTAATAAGCATTCCTAAACCTGGGCTGCCAACTCACTTAGCACTCTCACATTTTCTCACTTAGCACTCACTACTCACTTAGCACTCTCAAACATCACTTAGAACTCTCAAATCATCTCACTTAGAACTCACAGGGCTACAAAACGTTGGAAAGGTTGCGAAAAGTCCGATTTCAAAATGCATCACTTGGCACTCACGAATTTGGCGCATTCCAGAAGACAGGGGTGGGGTGGGGTGGGGTGGGATGTTACCGTACCTTCATGCCCGTACAAGAATGGCAAAGCTCATTGACACGCGCACAGGATCATGATTGTCACTCATGATGACGTTCACTTCTATTCATCCACACTCGATGGGGTGGGGTGGGGTTGGGGTGGGGTGGGATGTTACCGTACCTATGTGTATAGATAACTAAGTGTATCCAACCGAACTGACTAGTCAGTATATGGCGTATGAAATGATCATCCTGCTCCTCACCATCATCATCATCCTCCTCCTTCCCATCACCGACTCAATCGAAGTAAGTAAAACAGAGTATAGGAACGATCGACTATACATTATGATCCCAATCCAAAAATATTGCGCGCAAATTCTGAACCTTCATCATCTTAATCAGCAGCATCAATAGTCATCATGATAATCATCATAATCATCATCATCATCACCACCATCATCATCATCATTACCATCATCATTCTCATCAATATCATCATCAGTTTAGTTTGTAGAATGAACAAGAAACAATCACATTTCAATGGTCATATGCACCGCACCGTCTTGCCCCTGGAAAATGATCACAAGCCCTTGAAACCTGTGCGGATGGTGTGGATAAAATTTTCTAGTCGTTGTCCACGTTTGCACAGGTGTAGTTAATGGTGTTAAATTACAATATGCCTGAACAAACCTCTGCCCGATGCAGGCAGTTTAACTATTCTTTCTACCCATGTCCGCTCATAGTCCTCCTTTTGCACTACATCATCTAAGAGAGATATAAGCGATGCAGCGACAAGAGTGCCAAGCATGCAGCGGCAAGTGTGCCAAGCGATGCCGCGCCCCTTACCACGGCCTTAGCACCTACTTTACACACATGTGAGTACCGGGGGGGGGGGGTTAAGGGGGGCAGGGGGTATAGTGTCCATAATAGTGACAAGAAATGGGAGACGTCTTCGGTGGAGACGACATGTCTTTCGCATGTACGCAAAAACAGGTGACAAAGCTGAGCACAGCACGCGTCTGCGCTACCCTCAGTCCGCAGTGTTGTTGCATCTCTCCTCATGGAACCGTATGGTACTGACCCAAGATAAGACTCAAACAATGACAAGCTCCATGAGTGTGGTTCTGACAGTTCCGTCTCCTCATGAGGTACTTCGGTTTCAAAAGATGACAGGCACCACCCTTTCAAAGCTTGAAGCTATCCATTTAAGAAGGCCTCACTTCCAGCTTTCACTTCCAGTTGCCACTTCTTGCCAAGCTGGTGAAAATTGGGTTTCGGTGGTCCTGCTCGGTTGTATAGGTGCGTTCCCAGACCTACCCGTGCCAGGCTATTCGCAACCATCGCTATCCACAGTCCGTGTCTACTTGGTAGGTGTCCAATATCTAGCAATTCAGAACACTTTGGAAGTGAGCAAACATCGCTACGATTCCAACTAAGACATGACAATGATGACAAAAATGATCACAACGTGTGACATGCTGATGACACTGTGACAAAGAGGATCATCACAAGAGAATTGTTGAGGGCCCGACGGCATCTGGTCGAATGGATCGGCCTGGCTGGACGGCACCTGGTCGTGATCGTTTGCCTTAGCCGTTTGAGATGGAGCAACAAAACCGGCACGTTTAGTTTATCATGGTTTATCACTCCTTGGGAGACTCAGCACTGTTTGCTCTGCCAAGACACGTCTCGTTCCTTTGTTTCTTCTGCTGTTTCGAGGACAGAAGCGGTGACTAGATCTGCTCCACTCCTTGTGCCCGGAATCGAGCAACAGGGCACGCAGCATCCCAACACATCCCAACATGTCTAAGTACACTCCTACTTCCAAGATCTTCCGAGCACCTTCCAAACATGTCCTTCACCAGGCGATATCATGCTGTGTTCTAAAGATATTCTAATTCTAAGAAATGTTCATGAGAGCACCAGGATTCCATCGAGCTCTCAGCATCGCAATGGCCCGGTTGATGGTCGATGCTTCGGCATTCTCCAAGACTTGTTTGACGGAGTCGAGCAACACATCGCCACCAACGGCTTGGCTCACCGTGTCCAAACCACCTGTGACCATGCCTCACGACGTGTGCTGTCATGCACGTGTGCAGCATGTGTGTGCAGCTTCATGTGCAGCGCGTGGTCAACACAGAACATAAAACACGTTGAATTAAACCCCGTGAATCAAACAGAATCCTGACATGTTGCAGAATAACAACCCCACGACTCCCGCAACCATTGACTTGCGAAGACATCTGGCACCTCTCAGGGTCCGAAACATGGACGGCAGCTCAAAATCACCACCTGCATTTCACGACATGTCATGAGACAACCCAGGCGGCTAGTCATTTTGAGCAGCAAGGCGAATAGGTATCAAAATGGTAATAAAAAAATGGGATTGCAGCAGTAACTTCCCAAGCTTGGTCCCACCATGTGAATCCTGATTGGAACAAATCCTGCCACTTGCAGCGAAACTCCCAGGAAGGGGAACAATCCTTGCTCTTGCAACCTGCGGCGCAGGTTCTACGCCAGCCTGCTGCTTCTTCTTTGTTCTCCTTTTCATCCTCCTTCTTCTTTTCGGCAGCCTCTTCGTCTTTTCGCTCTTCATCTGATGCCCGACTTTCTTCCTCTCCTGCCTTGTCTCTGTCCGCGCCACCAACCAGTTCTCCTTCTCCTTTCTCATCCGTTTCTGCCGAGTGGTCCGTTTGCAGACTTGTTTGTTCGATTTTGATGAGTTGCAAAGGCATTGTTTGCTCTGGTACTACACCTCTCACGTCCTGCCAGGTTCAGAAAGGCGCAAGAAGGCATGCCTCATGAGACAACGAATTTACCCATGTACACCCAATGTCACAATTAGCAAATGAAGCACCGAAGATGTCAGAGGGCGAGTACAGAATGTACACAGGGTCACCAGTGACAACTAGAATACGTTTCCTGCATGCCCTGAAGATTGTCCTGGTTGGGTGCTGCGTTCAGGCCTGAGTTGAGCCACGGCTGACCCAAACATGCACAAACCAATGTGCACATTAATCATTTGGATTCATCTGGCATGTGCAGGATTTTGAGGGGCCGATCCTCTTTCATGCTCCCTTCAAATCCGTTAAATGTCCACGACGCAAACACAGATCCTCAATCTCTCTCAAGTCCCTGCAAGTCGACTTAGCCAGGCGACGCATGAGCAATTTTTGCCTCTCGTTCCGCGGAAGATCTTTAAAGGACTCTTGATCAGCTCGCACTGCAATTCCGACACAACTCGACAAGACCTCATAACTTGTTCAGCTTTTGCAAGGCTTTCGCAAGTGGCTTTGACAAATCTCAATGGTTTTGACTCGTTTTGACAAAATGAGGAATTCCGTACCTGTTTCAGGAGTTCTGCAAGTCCATAGAAACCAAGTGGATTTGTTCAACAAGCTGCCAATCGGCAAGTGATTTTCAATTTGCAGCCAATCTGAATGATCACGGATTTACCAAACTGAAACATGGTCACCCTGACAGAATGTATTCTCATTTGTGGTGAGACCTCCACACACTGCGATGCCATGCCCACTGTTGCGTCTGGGTCAAGGTTTGTTACACACCATGGCGCAAAAGGGTTACCTGTGTTCCTGTTCCTTTTGAAGTGATCTGTCGATCAGTGGTTCTTGTGGCCTTCCAAAACTGACCCAAGAAAAATGGATCAACGCAAAAAGTGCAATTTTTATGGGCCCAATGTGTCACTTTGTGGAAGCATGTGGAAACCCTATTTGTGGGTGTGCTGACTGCGGCACGAGTTGCTACAACCATGAGAATCAGCACCAGGGTGGCCGGACGGCCCATCCACTCGATCTTACCGAGTTTTCTTACGGCTTCGTCGGAAAAAAGAGACCCCACGGTACCTGGGAAACTTGGCCGCCCACGGCAACGGGAGACTTTGAGAATGGCAAAGTTGGGTGATTTTCAGTGGTAAACCATCTTGTGGGTTCCCATTTGGCCAATATTGATTTGTGAGGGTCAGCAGCAGGTGTCATCTACCCCCACGCAACGTTGTGCAAAAAGAGTCAAAAAAAAGGGCGGGGTACTCCTTTTTCATTTTCAACCAAGCACTGGGAACGGGACCGGATATGCCGCAGATTTTCATCAGCCCCATCAAGTGTTCGTGATGGCGTTTGAGCATTCACCGCAGGAAGTCTCAGATTCTCAAGTTCACCGTGTAAGAACGAAGAGTTTTGCCCCAAACAGCCTATCCACACTGAGAGTTTCTTACGGTAGGGCTAAAGGCCATGGTTTGACCAGGATACGTTCTTGTCTGCGGTTTTTGCTTGTGCCGGCTCGCAGAAGAGTTCCCTTGTGAGATTTCCATGTGCATTTCGATTACGCAGGCTCGCGCAAAATGCTGCTTGGCCCGTTTTGCTCATTTCTGAAGGTGCGCGCCGTGCTCGTTTTTAGAACTATGTCCATTTTCGTGGAAGGCGCGGCACTTTCGGGGCATTTTGAGGTCTGGGACGTCCTTTTGTGTGACAGGTGCCGGACATCAAACACGTTTTCATCCGTGTGGCAGGCGTGGCACTTTTGCACATTGAGAAATCGTTGGCAGGTTTGGGTCAAAATGAGACGTGGTTCTGGAAGTCATTCTTCGTGCAAAGCAATATTTTGGTGAACTTGGACGATGGTTTGAAAGGGTCAAAAGTAGCGTTTTGTGAGACAGTCGTCATTTTTGATTTGGGACATGATGACGATTCTGTGTGGCAGGTGCAGCGCTTCGGATGCCTTGGGCTCATTTCTCGTGGCAGGTGCAATACTTTGTAGACCTCGTTAAAAAAACGCTCAAAACCAAGGTAAGGACATCGTTTTCGACATTTTCAATGTTGATTTTCCGTGGTGCGCCCAATATTTCGTGAAAATCTCACATGTGCTTGCGCAGCCTTATCGGCATTTTGTGGTGCGGTGCTGATTGTAGCTGATTCTTTGAGATCCTGGTGAGAGATCTTCTGAGTTCTCTGGAAGGTCCTTCTATGACGATCTGGCCAGAGTTTCATGGTGCAGTCTTAGAGGTCAATAATATATAAAGATGATGAGGGTCTTGTAGAGGTCCTCGTGAGAAGATGTTGTGAGGATCTTGATTAATCTGTCAGCGGTCCTTGCATCATCTTGCGCAGGTCCTTGTCAGAGATCCTGGTGAAGTCCTCTCTTGCAGGTGCCATGTCTTGGAGGTGCTTGATCTTGTGGGATTCTCTTTGGGGTTCTGTCATGGAGATCTTGGTCAAGGTCTTTGACAATTCCTTGTGACAAGATCTTGTAGAGATCCTGGCGAAATCTTCTGAGGTCCTTGCCTGATCTTGTACAGGTCCTGGTGAGAAGATCTTGTGGATATCCTGTTGAAATCCTCCTCAAGAGGTCCTTGCATTAAGATCTTGAAGATGCTCTGCATTGGCGCTTGTATGAAAGTTGTTCTGGGATGCTCACAGCAAGTTTTTGTATGATCTTGTGAGATCCTCTATATAGAAGGTCTTTCTTTGACGATCTTTTGAAATTCCCTTAGATGTCCTGGTATGAGGCTCTGGCATGAGGTCCTGATGAGTATACATAGCGTTGCTTCCTGTACCAAAATAATTTGCTGGTGCTGCAGTTGTGATAATGTCTAACCTGATCTGTTATTTTTCGGTAGCTTCTATTGCTTGTATCTGGTACATTGACTTCCTACCTGCAATTGGAATTGCAATAGTCAAGGGGCAAGACCTGTGCATGAAACTCCACTAGATCAAAGCCTTGGCACTGAGCAAACATGGGGTACCAATATGCCGGCCCGCCTGGCAAGTTCTGAGCACTCAAGGAATTTGAGGCCCACACATAACACATGACATGGTCACCCATTCCTTTTCGACCAGATAGCTGGCAAGCTATGGGTTACTTCTCATATATAGGTGGGGTCTTCGCTGACGAACTTTTCAGGCGTCTGCTCTACGCAGCTGCTGTGCAGGGTGCTGAGCAGGTGCTGTCCAATTTGGCTGGGTGTGCCACCCTGGGGAGGGTGCTGTCCAGGGTGCAGTGGCGAAGTTTGGCAAAGGTGCTGCGCAAGGTGGCAGGGTGCTGTCCAGAGCGCTGTAAAATTCACACGAAGTTTTTCTAGCTGGGGTCTATGCTGATGTAATTCTGAGGAAAACTTGCAGAAACCCGTAGAGAAAATTTCCGGTTGCGGGCAAGCTGCTGCACGTGAGCGCAAGCAGCACATTGCGCCTGGGATGTGGCGGCTGCAGGATCGGAAAGCTCTTATAGCATGGGGTTGGCTCTGCTTACGAAAGTTTGTGCATCCAAAAAAATTGTACTTGAACCAGTACGGGAACTGGATTTTGGGAACGGATTTTTATCACACTAAATGTTGGGAACGAATGGGTTCCAACTAGCTGATGCATTTTATGCATTTTGGACTGGAATCGAAAACAAAGAAACAAAGTTTCTCGTCGAAAGCACGGTGCGTTTGAAGGTTTTTCGTGTTCTGTTTGCACCCGAGCTTCAGCATCACTTCGATAACGCCACCAAACATGGACAAGTGGGTGGTGCTACACTCGATGTATCCAGGCTCCTGGAAGCACCATGGGCTTGTATATGCTTGAATGAAATCATGAAATCGAGTGGAAATGTGAAGCCCATGACCAATCCAATCTCACTGTGTTGCACTGTTTGGAGGAAACCTCAACAAATCTCAGAAAAATGGCAAACTTGGGATGGTGCGTCGACAGTGTAGCTAGGAGCATTTCGGTCTGGTTCAACATTGGGCAGCAAAATCGGAGAGTTGAGTTGACTTGCAAAAAAAAAACAAAATCATCCAAAATCTGTAGTCGTCTGGATCTTAACTCTTGACCTCAGCCCATGTCCATTATCTCAGTATATCCAATCCACAAAAACATTGAAAAAGGGATCCGCAATCGCTTCTCCTCAAGAATAACATTCCCAGAAACCCTGTTCCAAAGTGCTGGGCTCTCTGGTCATTTAGCGTCATTTGATGGTAGGGGGATTAATTATATGATCATGGGGTGGTCTCAGGGGTGGGAGTAGCGACCCACAAGATCATTGGGAGCTGTCGTTTGAGTGAGCACCGATCTGTCACCGGTCGGTCACCCGTCGCCCCGCACCTCGGAGGGAAGAGTCTTCACTCCTTCTGACGACCACCGTGCGGAGGACTCGTCCCAAAAGGCACACGTAGCGCCAGGATCGTCCTAAAACCGTGGCTTCACAAAAAAAACACAGAAAAGGTGAAATCTGTGAAACAGAACGTGTGACAGAACACTGCCTCTGCTTGTGTTCATCCAAAAGATTGGACTCGGCAAACTACTAAGCTGTCTCGATTGATTCACATGCACGGGCTGGCAATTGCTGGTACGAAACACTTCGGCTTGTGCTTGCTGAGCTGAATGTTGATCAACTGTACGGCAAACTCCAAATGACAACTCAGAATCACTTCGGGTCAACTGCATGGCCTCCAGCAACCAACCAACGGATTTCCGACGACCCCCAACTTCAATTCCGATTTCCACCTGCTAGATTGGGTCAAGTTTCAACCTTCAGTTTCATTTTCATTGGCGTCGAAAGATTTCGAACGTCAATTTTGGATCCTGAAGGGTCCAATTTGGAGGTGGGGGTCGGCTTCAACAAGGAATTTCCCCCAAAAAAGGTCAAACATCCTTTGGTCTTTCCCAAACAATCTTTCAGTGGCCCCAACGCAGCTACAAATGGATTTCCCTCCAATTTCAAGGGTTCTTTCTTGCTCTGTATCTTTCTTTAAAGAGATGAGGACTGCTAAAATCCTATTCACTCCATATCAATATCATACGATATCACCCCGAACACCCAACCTTCCCAATGTTGCCTATAACCAGCAGGCGGGTTTAGTTCTGCGCTTACCACACTACTTAAATGCGACATTAATTTACCATGTTGTTGGCTTAATCCGCGTCTCGACCCTGAGTGTGTTGATCCCTATTGCCAAAATCTCTGTGTGCATTCCAGTTTTGCCCGTGGCACGTTGCCTCAACCACACGCAATTGAGAGTTTTCCAGAAATTCAACACATTCCCTAAGTGTAACCCACTCCCATGACTCGTAGGGGTGTGACCATCCCCCCAAAAAAGGAAATATGAAGTACCACCCAATAATCAATTTAGTTGTGGAAATGATTTTCCAATCCAGAAGACTTGGGAGTCCCTCATTTCTCGTGGTTCGCGGCCATGTAAATGCGGCAAAACCAAAATGTTTGGGAAGTGATTCACATTTTTTGCAGGTTAAGCTCCCATGCATGCTAAGCCCCCGTTCATTCATTCCTTCATTCCTTCCTTCATTCATTCATTTCAAATGGACACTATTTATCGCCATTTCACTTATCACCATTCTTATCACCACTCGATCCACATTTCATCACTTCATTATTGCCATGGCACCATTCGCACTCCGAAAATTGATGCTGATGGGTTGGGACCGCAGCGCCGACGCCAGGCGTCTGGCACCGGGCACGGCGCGAACGTCATCTGTTGCGAGCCTGGATGCGGTGCCTTCGTTCACGCCGGTTATGCCTGGGGCAGAACGAGGCCTGGAAAAGGATAAAGATTTAAGCTCAACAAATCGGTATCAAAAACTATAGTACGATAGATGAATAATATCTATTAAAAAATGGGAATCTTAGGGTTGTTTGGATTCCCTTAAAATCCTGGATCAATTTTATTGGATATTCTTTAAATTTGATCTTCGGGTGGCCCAATAGTGGAACATGTTCATCCAGAAACAACCTCGTGGGCACTTTAACTCGGTCCCATGGGCGGTATGGGCTCAAATTAGGATACCTGAAGACCACAAAGAGTTCATCTTTAGTCATCCGAGTTTGGGGGTACCTTTGATTTTGCCACAAAACATGAATGACCACGGATGGCCCACGTGGAGGTTTCAGATCACTACTTGCTTTCAAAGCACTGAGCAGGATCATGCCGTTTCCTGCTCCAGCTGCTCCGGCAACTTCTCCTAAAAGTGCCAAACTGATCTCCAGGGAAGCACCTGGAAACAGGATGGGTTCTGGGTCAACGGAACACAATGCTTGGCAATTTCCATTATTTGACAATGCCAATTTTGGGAATCCAAGTTTGACCCTGTCGAAACTACTTGCAAATCATGCATCCAAACCCTTGCCAAACGAAAAAAACGTGGTCTTGAGCTGAAAGATGGAAGAAGGTGAAGCGGAGTGAAGCGGAGTGAAGCCGAGTGAATTGACATGAGACTTGCTGTAGTTGAAGTTGGATTCTCAATATTTCAGCAGCAAAGAATTCTGTATTCTGCTCGCACGGATCCCACCTGTTTCTGCACCAGCACTGATTTCTGCCGGGCCGTCAGCATCTGCAAGGGATTCCATTGAGAGTGCTGCAACTTGCACGGGCCCGGCCTCAGTCTCAATGGAGACTTGGCCCAAGAGACCCGGCGGTGCTGACGTGTTGTTCAGCAGTTTCAAGGCATCCTTCACAGCGTCATCTTCAGCGGCTTCTGCCTGGGCAACTGCCGCTGCAGCCTCTTCTTTCCGTTGCTCCTCAAGAGCCTCGAGTTCTTCTTCCGTGATTCCTTCTTTCGGCAGTTTCGTGCGCGTGGTTGTAACAGTTGTGCGGGTTGAGCTTGTCATGGTTGCAGTTGTGATGCTGGAGTGTGTTGTTGTGCTGCTTGTCGTGGAAGTAGAAGTGCTTGTGCTGGAAGTGGTGGTAGTGGAAGTGCTTGTGCTGGAAGTGGTGGTGGTGGAAGAGCTTGTGCTGGAAGTGGTGGTGGTGGTGGTGG
The DNA here is from genome assembly GCA_003297045.1 of Symbiodinium sp. clade C Y103. NCBI lineage: Eukaryota > Dinophyceae > Suessiales > Symbiodiniaceae > Cladocopium > Cladocopium sp. clade C. The sequence goes on along the minus strand of BGPT01002713.1, from coordinate 98,441 downwards.
TGGACGCGCTTGTGCTGGAAGTGTTTGTGCTGGAAGTGGTGGTGCTGGAAGTGGTGGTGGTGGAAGTGGTGGAAGTGGTGGTGCTGGAAATACTTGTGCTGGAAGTGGTGGTGGGGGAAGTTGTTGCGCTTGTGCTGGAAGTGGTAGTGGTGGAAGTGGCGGTGCTGGAAGTACTTGTGCTGGAAGTGGTGGTGGGGGACGTTGTTGCGCTTGTGCTGGAAGTGGTGATGGTGGAGGTGCTTGTTGTAGAGGTGCTTGTAGTGGAACTGGTACTTGAGGTACTGCTAGACGATGTGCTCGTCAATGTCGCACTGGTTGTAGTAGTTGAGCTGGTGGAGGTGCTGGAAGTTGTAGAGGAGGTGCTGCTGGTGGAAGAATTAGTGTTTGTTGAAGAAGTGCTGCTAGTGGAGCTGCTTGTGCTGCTGATCGTCACGCTCGTCGTGGTTGTCTTTGTATCTGTTGCAGTGCTACTGCTGGTTGAGGTCGCGCTGGAAGTCAGACCTTGGAGGAGTTTTGGGTCTTGGGAAGCAAGTTCCATGACAAACCTGGTGTCAATTTTGTGTTGTCGACGCCAAATTCGTGTCAAAACCGCGTAATTCGTCCCCCACAACAGGTACTCTTCTCGAAAGAAACGCGCAAAACTTCACTAGCAAAAAACACACCCAAATTCATTTCACGCTGGGCCACGATGGCATAAAGCACTTTATCAGCAACTACCCACTATAGAGCCTTTCGTAGGCAGAATAAGTCTAGTAGCTGAAAAAATTCCCGAAGACAGGCTTAGTAACAGAAAATGTTGCTGTCGTTGTCGTTGTTGCTTCATCTGTTGTTGATGTTGTGGTGCGCGTGGGTGTCAAGTGGTGGACAGCGCTTGAAAAATGGTGAGAGATAGGAAACAATTTGGAATTTGAACAAAACTGAGTGGTTAGGTTCAACCAGCGAGGCCCTGAGCTAATTGAACATCATATTCTTTCGATTTACAAATTGGTCAACATCATGACAAATTTGTTTCACCTCCCTCCTCTGATGAAGACCCAAAAACAAATAGGACCATATTTCCATGAATCAATTGAACTAATTTTTTCATAAGATTGTTTTGGTGCAAAAAGCATTGCGGAAAAAATTGTCTCAATCTCATTGACTAAGGTGTGCACCTCCGAAAGTGCTCCGAACATGTGGCATTTTGAGCGTTTTGACTCCCAAACGCGCTTCGTTCCACAACGCAGTAAACATTTTCGACATCTTAACTTCCGAAAATGCTCCGAGACCGGCAGTTTTTTCAAAATAGCTGCGCGCCACAATGCCGTGCACTTTTTGCTCTCATCTGGCTAGATGGCTCCGCACCCGCCGCTTTAGCGAGCCTACTTTTCGACCCTCCAGAGCCACAAAACATTGGAAAACCGATGTGCGGAACGGAGCGTGTCCTGGAATCCAAAGGAACGGTAGGTGAAACCTTTGGTAGGCTATGCCGCCATGCGAATGCAATGGCAGCGCGATCCTTTTCCCTTTGATCCTCAGGGCCTCACCACCCATGCGATGTTCACATGTGCAAGCCTGAATGACCCTATGACTTTTCCAAGTGTTTCTTTTCACATGTGTGAATGGTTTCCCACCAGCGTGTCATCCTTGTGCAGGTGACCATGCAACCTGTGACTTCTGCGCGCAAAGCTTCGGAATTTTCCAAATCGACAACATATCTTCTTTAAACATGGGCTGGTATTTCATTATGAGGGGACTCTGCAAAATTCAGTCTTCGGCAACATTTCGAATTTGTTTCGAGAGGTAGATGGACGATGAGGGGAAGTACCTGACATAAAATCTAGCGTCTCTCACCTGACAGGTGGGGATTAATCGACAAGTCGTACAGCCGCAAAGTTCAATAAAATTGAAAAATTGAAAGCCGAGAAGCCGAAACAATCTTTTGGCTTTTTGAGAAGAATATACAGGTTCAAGAGTCAAAGGACAGGAAAATGGCTTTGTGACTTGCCAAGGATGTGAAAAGTGAATGAAAATAAGATCGCGGAAGGGACGTCAAAAGGTTCGATATAATATGGATGAATCGCCGAAAGACTGTAGGATCTGGTGAAACAGAAACGGAACAATATCTGTTTGCGCGAAGCTTTTCCAACCAAAGGGGCTAGTCGGTTTGACTATCGACATGTTTGAATGTTCCAAAATGAGACAATGATCGATTCACGGTCAAAAATGCAAGAGGAACTCTTTGGTCACAACCATGAATCTGGACATGAGTGGTATGCTTCATGATTCGCATTCCCGCTTGGCAGCCTGACCATAGAGGCGCTGACTGCAAACATAGAAAAATAAATTCATGGACTCCCTCTGGAAAATGCATCAAATGGTTGGACTCGGGAGGCTAAATAAACTGCAAACAGAGTCTCAAGAAAAATGCGCGAAGCATCGTCCATCACAGCCAAATTGATGGAAAACTGACTCTCACTATTGCCTCTGCAGCAGCATTCAGTGGTTCAGACCTCATCTCTTGACACATGTGATCTTTTCTCTTTCCATGGCTGGGCAAGCAGCTTATGATCTGCTCTTGCAGAACCTGCCTGGCATGAAGAAGGCTGATGAACCCACTGCCATGGATGAAGCTACCAATGCCAAGAAGTCAAATGTGAGAGCCAAGGTCTTGCCAAAAGCAGAAGAGCTGCTGGAGATGGAACAAATGAGCCAAGGTGGTCCCATGCCGCATGAATTGCCGAAGGAAGAGCCGTGGAAGCAGCTGCTTCAAGTTGCTGCCAAGCCTCTCCAGAAGCACCCCCTTGCCTTGAAAGATGAGACTGGTGAGAATCCTGTGAAGAGACTTGCGCTTGAAGATGCAGAACCTGTGGCCCAACCTGAGCATGAAGAGGTCAATGCTTTGCTTCGGGCTCGGACCAGACGACTGGATTCATGTGCAGAGCAGGATGAACCATCTGTGACTCAACCACCTGATCCTGACCAAGCACAAGTTGATCAGCCTGACCAGCCTCAGAATGAGCCTGGCCAAGTGCCAGGTGCTGATCAGCCTGCTTGAGGCACCGGCTGACCCTGAGCCTGATGTGACACCGAAGGCTTTTGCCAGTCGATTCAAACCAAAAAAGAAATGGCTGAAGCTTGATGCAATCAAAGATGCTTATGACACCGTCAAACACCGGATCTGGGCACCATTCAAGCATGAGGACAGATTCTACAAGTTCTGCACCGCAAAGCTGAAGTCAATTAGCGACGACCGTCTTGCTGATGTTGTGAGAGAGTAAACCAGCCTGTGGCTTGAGCAGAACCCTCCCATCTTGAAGGTTTTCAAATCTTGAGCCATATGACATCTGGATGGGGAGATGAGCCAATTCAAATACATTGGTTCCTTTGACGGGCGTCCACCAGTGACGTGTGTGGCACATGTGTGTCAAATTCATGGGTTGTGTCAAGAGATGTATAGGCATTGTGGATGCACACTGCCAGGAATCACTCGTGTCAAATGATGCATGCCACATCTCTATGGCACATTCTGGCTGCTTTGCACAAACACTGGTGGTGAAAAGTGACCTGCTGGTCCTGAACCTCACACGAACAATAAGCAAAAACACAATTTCAGTGATATTCCAAATCAAGCTCTCACACTCAGAAAGTGACATGAAATCTTTCAGAAACTCTCACACTCAGAAACAGAAAGAACACTCTCAGGAAACTCTCACACTCAAACAGTGACATGGAATCGAAAAGAACACTTTCACATTCACAAGACTTTGAGAAAACACTCAGGCATAGCACTCTCATACACTCTTTGAAATGGAAATCTCTCAGAAACTCTCAGACTTGAACTCTCACTCTCAGAAATGTCATCGGAAATCTTTCAGAAAGTATAAGAAAATATGTATGAGCATGTCTCCCCAAACTTTTTAGTCTAAAAGAATAGGTTTGGGGCACCCAGGTAGGCACGCCTATTTTGAGATATCCTCATATTCATGCAATCAAGTTCTGGCAATGCCAGAAAGAGCTTGTTTTGTCTTCAAAACTTTCAAAACGGTTGGGACCTTTTCTTGGGATCATGGTTCATTCATTTAAAAACTACAATCAATGATCCATCTTATGAGAAATCCCCAAAGCATTGTGGGAAAATGGATGGACTGAATTGTTTTCAAAAACCTGGTTGAAATCCAATGGCAAACCCAAAGTTTTTTTATTTTGAGGTTTCAAAGCCTACATGTAGAAAATGTGTTTCGATCAAACATTTGCTGAAAACAAATCTGAGTTTGATATGAACATGGTTCGGTATGTCAAAAAATGACAAACAACCCCGGTTATAATTTTCAACAGTTCCTGATGCAAAGAGTCTTGAGTTTACTGTAGTTTCCAAATGGCAATTTTCCTTTGCGTGTTTTTAGCTTTTCTGGGAGTGAAACAGGAAAAAATCAATTTCCAAACATTTCTGAGTGTTGAGGGTTTCAGACTTTCAGAGAGTCTTTGACAGCTTCAGAACGTTTTTGAAGGTTTTCAGAGAGTTTCAGAGAGTCTTGATGGTTTCAGAGAGACGCAGAGAGACTTCGAGGGTTTCAGGGAGTTTCAGAGAGCCTTGAGGGCTTCAGAGAGTTTCTAAGGGTTAATATTTTCATTTCAGATTTCAAACTTTCTGAAAGTTGCCATTTCTGAGAGTTTCCATTTCTGAGGTGGCCTTTCTCAGAGTTTCCATTTCTGAACAAGTGCCGGAGATAAGTGTAGACTCATGCGGGCCAGAGCACCCAGAGTGGGAGACAAGTGTGGGAGACAAGTGGGAGACAAGTGTAAACTCATGTTGCTCAGGGCACCCAGAGTGGGAGACAAGTGTGGGAGACAAGTGGGAGACAAGTGTTGTCTCATGCGGCCCAGGGCACCCAGAGTCAAAGACAAGTGCGGGAGACAAGTGGGACACAAGTGTAAACTCATGCGGCCCAGAGCGCGTTTAGAGCGAGAGACAAGTGTAGGAGACAAGTGGCAGACAAGTGTAAGCTCAGGGCACCCAGGGTGGGAGACAAATGCTCATGCGGCCCACCGTACCCAGAGTAGGAGACAAGTGGAACAGAAGAGTAAACTCATGCAGCCCAGAGCACCCAGAGTCGGAGAGAAGTGTAGGAGACAAGTGGGAGACAAGTGTAAACTCATGTAGTGTGAAGTCATGCGGCCCAGAGCACCCAGAGTGGGAGACAAGTGTGGGAGACAAGTGCGGCCCAGCGCACCCAGAGTGGGAGACAAGTGTCGGAGACAAGTGGGAGACAAGTGGGAGACAAGTGTAAACTCAGGCGCCCCAGAGCAGCCAGAGCGGGAGACAAGTGTGGGAGACAAGGAGGAGACAAGTGTAAACTTTTGGGGCCCAGAGCGCTCAGAGTGGGAGACAAGTGTGGGAGACAAGTGGGAGACAAGTGTAATCTCATGCTGCCGAAAGAATCCAGAGCACCCGAGACAAGTTTTTCGAGACAAGTGGGAGACAAGTGTAAACTCATGCGGCTCAGAGCACCCAGAGTGGGAGACAAGTGTGGGGGACAAGTGTGGGAGACAAGTGGGAGACAAGTGTAAACCCATGCGGCCCAGAGCATCCAGAGCGAGGAACAAGTGTGGGTGACAAGTGTGGGAGACAAGTGTAAACTCAAGCGGCCCAGAGCACCCAGAGTGGGAGACAAGTGTGGGAGACAAGTGTGGGAGACAAGTGGGAGACAAGTGTAAACTCAGACGGCCCAGAGCATTCAGAGTGGGAGACAAGTGTGGGAGATATGTGCCCAGAGCACCCAGAGTGGGAGACAAGTGTAGGAGACAAGTGCCGGAGATAAGTGTAGACTCATGCGGGCCAGAGCACTCAGAGTGGGAGACAAGTGTGGGAGACAAGAGTAAACTCAGGCGGCCCAGAGCACCCAGAGTGGGAGACAAGTGTGGGAGACAAGTGGGAGGCAAGTGTAAACTCATGCGGCCCAGAGCACCCAGAGTGGGAGACAAGTGTGGGAGACAAGGGGGGGACAAATGTAAACTCATGCGGCCCAGAGCACCCAGAGTGGGAGACAAGTGTCGGAGACAAGTGGGAGACAAGTGTAAAGTCAGGCGGCCCAGAGCACCCAGAGTGGGAGACAAGTGTGGGAGACAAGTGGGAAACAAGTGTAAACTCATGCGGCCCAGAACACCCAGAGTGGGAGACAAGTTTTTTAAGACAAGTGGAAGACAAATGGGAGACAAGTGTAAACTCAGGCGGCCCAGAGCACCCAGAGTGGGAGACAAGTGTGGGAGACAAGTGTAAACTCATGCGGCCCAGGGCACCCAGAGTGGGAGACAAATTTTTCGAGACAAGTGGGAGACAAGTGGGAGACAAGTGTAAACTCATGCGGCCCAGAGCACTCAGAGTGGGAGACAAGTGTGGGAGACAAGTGTAAACTCATGCGGCGCAGGGCACCCAGAGTGGGAGACAAGTGTGGGAGACAAGTGTAAACTCATGCGGCCCCGGGCACCCAGAGTGGGAGACAAGTGTGGGAGACAAGTGTTGTCTCATGCGGCCCAGAGCACCCAGAGAGGGAGACAAGTGTCAGAGACAAGTGGGAGACAAGTGTAAACTCAGACGGACCAGGGGCACCCAGAGTGGGACGCACGCCCGGAGACAGAGGCAAAATCATGCGGCCCAGGCATGCAACCCTTTGAAAGGAGTAAGAACCCCATACAGGTAAACCTGCTTGGGGAACAAGTGTAAAATCATGCGGCCCAAGGCATCAGGGTGGGAGACAAGTGTGGGAGACATGTGGGAGACAAGTGTAAACTCATGCGGCCCAGAGCACCCAGAGTGGGAGACAAGTGTCGGAGACAAGTGGGAGACAAGTGTAAACTCATGCGGCCCAGAGCACCCAGAGTGGGAGACAAGTGTCGGAGACAAGTGGGAGACAAGTGTAAACTCATGCGGCCCAGAGCACCCAGAGTGGGAGACAAGTGTCGGAGACAAGTGGGAGACAAGTGTTGTCTCATGCGGCCCAGAGCACCCAGAGTGGGAGACAAGAGTGGGAGACAAGTGGGAGAAAGTGTAAACTCATGCGGCGCAGACCACCCAGAGTGGGAGACAAGTGTGGGAGACAAGTGTAAACTCATTCGGGCCAGAGCACCCAGAGTGGGAAGCAAGCCCGGAGACAGAGGCAAAATCATGCGGCCCAGGCATGCAACCCTTTGAAAGGAGTAAGAACCCCATACANTGGGAAGCAAGCCCGGAGACAGAGGCAAAATCATGCGGCCCAGGCATGCAACCCTTTGAAAGGAGTAAGAACCCCATACAGGTAAACCTGTTTGGGGAACAAGTGTAAAATCATGCGGCCCAAGGCACCAGAGTGGGAGACAAGTGTGGGAGACATGTGGGAGACAAGTGTAAACTCAAGCGGCCCAAGACACCCAGAGTGGGAGACAAGTGTGGGAGACAAGGCACCCAGGGTGGGAGACAAGTGGTAGACAAGTGTAAAATCATGCGGCCCAAGGCACCCAGAGTGGGAGACAAGAGTGGGAGACAAGTGGGAGACAAGTGTAAACTCATGCGGCCCAAGGCACCCAGAGTGGGAGACAAGTGTGGGAGACATGTGGGAGACAAGTGTAAACTTATGCGGCCCAAGGCACCCAGAGTGGGAGACAAGTGGGAGACAAGTGTAAAATCATGCGGCCCAAGGCACCCAGAGTGGGACGCAAGCCCGGAGACAGAGGCAAAATCATGCGGCCCAGGAATGCAACCCTTTGAAAGGAGTAAGAACCTTTGAAAGGAGTAAGAACCCCATACAGGTAAACCTGTTTGGGGAACAACTCTCAAAAACCTTGAGTCTTTGAAAAGGAACATGGAAAGGGAAATGCAGAAACACTCACAATTGTTCACTTGGTTGAATGGGGTCATACACTAACTCACAAGGTTTATAGCTATATGGTTTTACCCTAATTAATTATTTATAACCCCACCCAAGTGACATATTTCATGCNTGGTTGAATGGGGTCATACACTAACTCACAAGGTTTATAGCTATATGGTTTTACCCTAATTAATTATTTATAACCCCACCCAAGTGACATATTTCATGCCAGATTCAGCAATTGATTTCGAGAGTGTCTTGACAAGCCATCTTGCCTTGAGACAACTACATGGTTGTATCGAAGAACACTCACAGGCCCATAGAGACACAAGAGAGATGAGAGAAGACTTCAAACGAACTGTTTGTTTGAAGCTTTATGAAATTTGCACGGAGACGCAACATGTCTTCTATGTTGAGAACATCCCAAAGAGCGTCAAAGGGCATGTCCGACAGCATCCACTTGCAAACGAACATCACACTGCTCTTTAGAATACTTGAACCTCTTGAGCCATTTTGGTGGCATCAGCTGGCCACATTTTGTGGGATTTAAATCATGACCAAGCCGCTCGACAAGGTCATGCTGCTGCTAGTCGTGGTGCTGCTTGTGCCCGTGACTGTTGACGTTGAACTTCTACTGATGGTGCTACTGGAGCTCGACGAGGAGCTTGTCACGGAGCTTGTCGATGAGATTGTGATGCTGGTCGTAGTCGTTGATGGCGAATCATCTAGGTACCACCAATCACTCATATAACCCCAGCTATAATACCCGTGATACCCTCCAATGAACCAAACGCGAGTGTTTGCATCCACTACAGCTTTGTGCCCCGAACGATGCAGGGCTCTGCTGTCCTGACCATCTGGCAAGGCAACATCGTAGTTTGTCCAAGTGTTCGCAGTGGTGTCGTAGGTGTACACAGTGCTGCAAGGCGAACTGCAACNCTCTGCTGTCCTGACCATCTGGCAAGGCAACATCGTAGTTTGTCCAAGTGTTCGCAGTGGTGTCGTAGGTGTACACAGTGCTGCAAGGCGAACTGCAACTTGAACCACCCGTCACGTACATGATACCAGCGGAACTCATGCCGGCTGCATGTCCGCCAGACAGGGTTTGGCCCGAATACCCTTGCAAAGCCACCTGATGAGTCCCATCGTCGTCTGCTATGGTGTGGAAAGAATAGAGTTGACTACCGAAACCTTCTCCGCTGTAGATCCACATGATATCGTTGGGATCCATGAGTGCACTATGATGCTTTCGGTGTGATATTGTATCTCCATTGGTGCTTTTCGTAACCCATGCTAAGGTGCTGTCTGTGGTCTTCAAGTAGTAGAAATATCCACCGCTGTTTGAGTTTCCACCAAAGCTCCATAATCCANTTGGTGCTTTTCGTAACCCATGCTAAGGTGCTGTCTGTGGTCTTCAAGTAGTAGAAATATCCACCGCTGTTTGAGTTTCCACCAAAGCTCCATAATCCATCAGTCGAGTCCATTGCAATGGCATTTCCATAACCTGACAGGCATTGTTTGAAGTCCTATTGAAATTAACTNTGAGTTTCCACCAAAGCTCCATAATCCATCAGTCGAGTCCATTGCAATGGCATTTCCATAACCTGACAGGCATTGTTTGAAGTCCTATTGAAATTAACTGATATCAATACGGGCAGTAAGAGAGTTTCTAACATTCCCTACAGCATGCTTTTTTCTTGTTGCGCCTGAAGCTCTGCACATGCTACTGACTAGTGTTAGGCCAAACATAAACTGCAATCATCTTCAACCCTATTCAAGACTTGCCTTGGAAAAATGCAGCCGCAAACAGCTGTCTAAAATTTTAACCTAGACNTGTTAGGCCAAACATAAACTGCAATCATCTTCAACCCTATTCAAGACTTGCCTTGGAAAAATGCAGCCGCAAACAGCTGTCTAAAATTTTAACCTAGACGACAAGGCGTTTGAATTCGGTTTTTGAAGGTTCTCTCAAGACTTGCTTTGGCGATTTTCCAACACCTTTGTTTGAGGCACTTACCCCCACGAAACCTGGAGCATCTGGTCTGTCGTTCGCTGCTTTTAGCACCACTGTTACCTCGGTGGTGGAACTATCGACGGCCGACACATCGATGGTATAGACATCTTGAGAGCCGGCGTTTCCACCGTAGATCCAAATGACATTGTTCGAGGCCATGGCAGCAGAGAGCGACCATTGATCACCTGGACCATTAGTGTTGTCGACACTGAGTTGGACCCAAGAAAAACCAGACGCGCCCGAAACATCCATGTAGAAGATCTCTTCATCCGTTTGACCATTTCCATCATAGAACCAAATGCGATTCCTGTCTGCGGTGGTGACCATTGCATACTCACCCACATTAGTTGGATTGCCAGTAACATCCGTGTCATCATTCACAACGGTCCAAGACAGACCACAGGCTGTAGGTACGAATGCCAGCGTCCAAGCTCCCCAGGCACAGAAATTTGGGCGCATCGGCATCATTGACACAGCTCCCGGCAAAGAAACCCTGCGGGGGATACAAGACACTTGGAAAGAATAAATCTATCAACAAAATGCAAACCTGTACAGTAACACTACAGCAAGTGGCACACGATTTGACGTTACATATCAAAGGATTCTTTGTACTTCACTACAATTCTTGCTGACGGTGCATGGATGTCCAGGGTGTTGTTTGATCTTGTTGGCTTATGGTCAGCTTCACTTGAGCAATGAGACACAAGATCAAATTGAAAGATTTGAAAAACATCTCTGAGACATGAAGGCAAAAATGGGCACATGCCTCGTTCCAAACTGTGTATCCGGCGCTGGCCGTGGTAAATTTGAAGGTAAATTTGAAGGATTTATGAGTTGGTTTGTTTGTTATCAATGTTTTCTTTGCATCTCGCAATTCCATCGCGTTTCAGATTTTTCCGTCATCATTGAGAAGTATATTTTTTTCATGGATTGGAACTCTCAGGGAAAGCTATTCTTTTTAGCGGCCATTAGCGGCCTCTTTTTCTTCCTCAGAGCAACGGAAGCAAGTGCTTCAAAATTCAGAAGGCCAAATGGTTCCCACACGGTGTTTCCAGCTCCACGTATCCACCGTATTTTTTAACAGTGGAATGACATCATCTTTGTTGTGCTTGAGATTCCAACTTCGAGGTGCACATTCTTTGATGCTTCTCCATTGGCGATCCAAACATTGTGTTCCTGCTTGGAACTTTTTCCCCACATCACAACGTGGGGTTGTAACTTTTTGTCTGCACTCTCCCGTCGTCCTCCTCCTGTCTCTCTCTCTCTCTCTCTCTTTCTTTCTGTCTCTCTCTCTCTCTCTCTGTCTCTCCCTCTCTCTCTCTCTCTCTTCTGTCTGTCTCTGTAGTTATAAGATTTCGTGTGTGTCAGTAGACTGTCTGTTAGCTGTCCTTGTGCGTTTGCCGCTTTGGACGCCGCGATGTTTCGCAGGCGCGGCGCTTATATAATGTATTTCGAGGCTCCTTCGTGGGCGGGATTGCCGCTTTGGGCGCCGCGGTTGCCGCTTTGGCCGCCGCGGCTGTTTTGCGTGGCAGGCGCGTCTCTAGGCTCCTCCGTGGACGGGACAACCGCTGCGGCGCCCACGGCGGCACAACGTCCAAAGACAGCCTACAGAGACGCACCAANTCCGTGGACGGGACAACCGCTGCGGCGCCCACGGCGGCACAACGTCCAAAGACAGCCTACAGAGACGCACCAAGTGCCACGCCTGCCACGCGAAACAGCTGCGGCGTGCAAAGCGGCAAGGACTGCCACGCAAAACCGCTTCGCGTGGCAGGCGCGGTACTTCCTACGTCTCTGGTAGCTGTCCTTGGACGTTGTGCGGCTGTTCTGTGTGGCAGGCGTGGCACCTGGTGCGTCTCCGTGGACCTTCTCCATGCAAAGGCTTCCCTGTGTATAGGATATCAGAGCATATGTCAGATAGAANAGGCGTGGCACCTGGTGCGTCTCCGTGGACCTTCTCCATGCAAAGGCTTCCCTGTGTATAGGATATCAGAGCATATGTCAGATAGAATGTCAAATGGAGCTACCCCACAGAATGCCAGAAAAAAGTTTCTGATAGCATGCCAAAATGAATGCGAGAATGAATGCCAGATAGAATGTAGTTGCCCATGTCAGAGAGAATGTCACGATAGATGCCAGAATTCCAATTTCAGATCGAATGCCAAAAAGGACGCCACAATAAATGCCAAATAGAATGCAGTTGCCAGAATAGATGCCAGCCAGAAGGGATGACAGATAGAATGTTACAATTACTGCGAAGCCGAAGAAACCTCAACGGACCCTCTCCGCCGTTGGGCTTAACTCATGGCTGTTTTGTTACCCCTACATCATCTGTATTTGCTACCCTGTCATACATACCCAAATACGCCTTTCGCGCCTGTCAAAATAGAGTTTCTGATAGCATGCAAAGGGAACGCCAGAATGAATGCTAGATAGAATGCAGTTGCCCACGTCAGAGAGAATGTCACGATAGCTGCTAGATATTAATATCCCCTTCCCTGGAAATCTTATATATGTGCTTCTCTAATCTTCTCTATATTTCGCTATCATATACACTCACAATTGTCCTTTGCGCGTCATAATAAAGTCCTGCACCCCAAAGTCACGAAAACACCCTTGCAAACAATCGTGCATTGCATCCACCCCCAAAAGGCCCATAAGGTCATCAGCGGGTGCCCCAAAATCGCGGACCAGAGGGGAATCGATAGCCCACCGTCACCTCTTTGCAACCTGGTACATTGCCTGGAAAAAGTCTCCAAATATGACCCCTCACGCCACCCAATTTCAAGAAATTGTCCGGTTTCGTCAAAGGGTCCCCCCAGACCCCCTATTCTCACTTCGTTCGCACAAAGCAACCCAGCTTCCCGGCTGGCTTTCGTAATTATTTTCCAAACGCAAACTGCCTCAATTTTTGGAAAGGCAACTCTTCCGAGGTTTGGAAACAAAGTTGAAGGTCACAGGTCACCAAATTCCGCGCGTGCACGAGTGCACTGCCGCAACTGTTTTGTGAAGATACGAAATTACGCTTAATTCCTAGATTTGTCAAATTGGCTTGGACAGTGATTTGTTTTTCTTCCGCGTCGCTGCTTCCATGTGGATCTCTTGCTCTTTCGTTTTTTTTGAAGATATGAAACCAATCAAAGCACATGAGAGCTCCATTTTCGATGTATCCATGATCCACCAACCCCACGGGTTGTCGGAGTAGTCTTTGACTCGCTCAATNAGATATGAAACCAATCAAAGCACATGAGAGCTCCATTTTCGATGTATCCATGATCCACCAACCCCACGGGTTGTCGGAGTAGTCTTTGACTCGCTCAATGGTCTGGCATATCCGCACTAAGCCCATACCTTAGTCCGACCAGATCCAACTCAGCAAGTAGTGACAACACGATTCTGACATAAGCAGGATCTAGAGAAAAAGGGCCGGGAAAAAAAGCAGACCAAAGTGACGGAAGAAAAGCAAAAAACAATCGCCCAAAGAGGCAAGCAACTTGACAACAGCCTCCTTGTAGGCCTTTGTTTCAAACGGCTCGAAGGAATCGATGATCTCCCATTTCCTGCGCTGGTGGCACTGCAAGACTAATTAGAATGCTTTCATACAAACTGGNGTAGGCCTTTGTTTCAAACGGCTCGAAGGAATCGATGATCTCCCATTTCCTGCGCTGGTGGCACTGCAAGACTAATTAGAATGCTTTCATACAAACTGGGTTTGCAATGTGTTGGAAATCGGCAACTCTAATTCGGAAGGCTGGTGGATTTGAATTTAGCCAAGTCTTCCGTTCTATGCAGTGGCATGCAGTGGAACAGATTACAAATGACTACAATGTGAAACTGTGAAAGAGAGCCAAATGTAAAAGTATTCACCTCTGAGTGTGAGAGGGAGAGTTTTGCTCACATGGTCAGGTCAATTGTATAGTTCGATTTCCACACCGTCCCAAGCATTGATCATCTTAGACAAGCTACGTCTCTCTTGCAGTGTGCATTGGTTAGTCTTTTGATTTCACAGGAACTTCTCATATGGACGAGCAACTCTGCTGTGGCACACTTCCCCTTCTTCAGCTTCTCACCATTGACGCCCAGGCATTCTCCGGAGCTGTGCCAGATGTGGCCATCGTCGTCAAACATGAACCTCCACAGAGCACCTTTAACACATTTTTAAAGTGCACTGAAGGTAGCTTTCTGCTTTGCGAAAGGCGTATGAAATCACATGTAATTAATTATGCAGCAGTGGCCCTTCTACATCAACTCTGACAATACTGAAGCAACATGAAGCAAGCAACTGCTGGCTCGTGCTGCGGCCGGTTATATCGCACAACGCCGTCTCTGGACCATGGCCGGTCAGCTCTGCCCAGCAATCCTGGACTGGGCTCAGCAACTAGAGTTAAGAGGCACTCCGAAGGGAGGTCGCACGCATGCGCAGGCTCATGCAAAGGTTTTTTCCTAGTGTCATCTCGTGTCATCTGGTGCCCAAGTCAGTGTTTTCAGTTGGTCCAACTCTTTCCATCTCTTTCCATTGGTAGATTTTGCAACCATGCCAGCACCACAAGAGAGTTCCACTCCCGCACACCCGAGCAACATGTCTCCGGCTCTTGAGCATCCACCTTGAATCCAAGCGCATATATGAAGTTTACAGTTTGAAAAGAAAACAAAAAACAAGTCAATTTTGGTCAATTTTGGTCAACTACTGCACGATAACGAAAAAAAATCAAACCAAAGTGGCCTGAGAAGCCTCTGCGCGCGAGAGGCACACTGCAAAGACCCACTGGCAGTCTGCCTCATTCAAGAATCAGCGCCAACGCAAAGTTGACCCAGCATACCAACCACTGCCCTGAACCATTTCGTTGCAAAACGGAAAAGCCTCAACTTGAGATGGTTATTCATCCTAAATCCCAGCCTCAAGCAATCAGCGCATGTTTTTTCAAAAGCAAAAGGGCTTTACCCTCAGCTGTTGGGAAAAAGAATGGGTCTGACAAAAAAACAACTGTGTAAGTGTAACCATGTGGTTCTATATATTATATATGTATAGGTTGCATCATAAATATTGAAGAAACATTTTGTTACGTAATTATATATTTCATCATATTGCCGAAGGCAGCTTAGAAATCAAACTTCCGACAATGTGGACAGATGGAAAAGCGCAGCCAGAAAGAAAGTCAGAAGAGAAAAGATCAGAGAGGGAAAAAGTCAGAAGAGAGAAGATCAGAGAGGAGAAAGTCAAACGAGAGAAGATGCAGGTGCGCGAAAAAGTAGGAATGTCGCGACACACTGTGTTTTTCCAATGTTTTGCGGCTCCGGAGGGTCGAAAAGTAGGCTCCCTAAAGCAGCGGGTGCGGAGCCATCTGGGGAGATGAGAGATCAAGAATTGCACGCCGCTGTGGCGCGAAGCGCGTTTTGAAGTAAAAAAGTCAAAAACACCTCAGCATCGGAGCGCTTTTGGAAATAGAGATGTCGACAAAGTGAACGGCGTTGTGGCGCGAAGCACATTTGGAAATCAAAAGTGTTAAAAACTGAGGGGTTCGGCGCACTTTTGGAAGCTCAGATGTTGAAAACGTGCACGCTGTTGTGGCGCAAGTCAAAAGTGTTAAAACTGTGACGTTCGGACAACTTTTGGAAGTTGAGATGTTGAAAAAGTGCACGGCGCTGTGGCGCGAAGCACATGTGGAAGTGAAAAGGTACAAGACACCGCATTGTCGGAGCACCTTTGGAAGTTGTGATGTCGAAAAAGTGCACGCCGTTCTGGCGCGATAAAAACACCACACGTTCGGAGCACTTTTGGAAATTGTGATGTCGAAAAAGTGCACACCGTTGTGGCACGAAGCACATTTGGAAGTAAAAAGGTGCAAAACACCTCAGCATCGGAGCATTTTTGGAAATAGAGATGTCGACAAAGTGTACGGCGTTGTGGCGCGAAGCACATTTGCAGGAAGGCCGCGGAACCGAACCAGGAACCGAACCGGGAACCGAACCGGCCAGTTCACAGGAACCGCCGGAACCGATCAGGAACCGAATGGGCCAAANCCGGGAACCGAACCGGCCAGTTCACAGGAACCGCCGGAACCGATCAGGAACCGAATGGGCCAAAGTTGCCCAATTGACCTCGTTCAAGCAATTTTCGAACGAAGACTTTTTTGGACGTTTCCAACCCGAAAGCCTCCAAAAAATGTTCGTCCAGCTCCACATCTACTAGTACTACTAGTACNTTCAAGCAATTTTCGAACGAAGACTTTTTTGGACGTTTCCAACCCGAAAGCCTCCAAAAAATGTTCGTCCAGCTCCACATCTACTAGTACTACTAGTACTACTAGTACGACTAATACTACTAGTACTATTAGTACTGCTACTGCTACTGCGACTACTACTACTACTACTACTACTACTGCTACTGCTACTGCTACTGCTACTGCTACTGCTACTGCTACTGCTACTGCTACTACTACTACTACTACTACTGCTACTGCTACTGCTACTGCTACTGCTACTGCTACTGCTACTGCTACTGCTACTACTACTACTACTACTACAACTACTACTACTACTACTACTACTACTACTACTACTGCTACTGCTACCGCTACCGCTACTGCTACTGCTACTGCTACTGCTACTGCTACTGCTACTTGCTACTGGTACTTACTACTACTACTACTACTCCTACTATTATTTTTACTACTACTACTATTACTACTAGTACTAGTACTAGTACTAGTACTACTACTACTACTACTACTATTACTACTAGTACTAGTACTACTACTACTACTACTACTACTACTACTACTACTACTACTACTACTACTACTACTACCTACTACTACTACTACTACTACTCCTACTCCTACTCCTACTCCTACTCCTACTCCTACTACTGCTACTACTGCTACTACTACCAGTACTATCATGAAGCAAGGCCATCAAAACTGCCCAATTGACCTCGTTCGAGCAATTTCTCGAAGGAGCCTGTTTTTGCTACTTTCATGATCAAAGTCACGAAGACAGGCTCATTCGGGGAAAAGCATTTCCCGTGGCAGGCGCGTTCCAAGGTGCTTCCGTGAATTTCTCGAATGAACCTGTTTTTGCTACTTTCAGGATGCAAAGGTACAAAAACAGGCTCATTCGGGGAAAAGCATTTTCCGTGGCAGGCGCGTTCCAAGGTGCTTCCGTGAAT
>BGPT01002713.1:26089-73811 GCA_003297045.1 Symbiodinium sp. clade C Y103 | reverse complement strand
CTAACCTTGGGAATTCTACAAAATTTACCCTCTAATCAGAGTCATTCATGATTGATTTCCTGATGGCTTACATACACAGACTGATAGACCAACCCCCCCCTCAATTATAGCAGATAGAAATTGATTTCCTGTCACTGTACGTCAGGAAGCTGTAAGGAAAATAACCCCGGACATTTTTTAGTATATTTTTTTTCCCTGGCGCCATACCACGCACATGACCGTCACGCACTTTCTGCCCGATTTTAAGTAAATAGTGGATATTAATAAGTGTAGTGAACCTCCAGGAAAAAAACNACCGTCACGCACTTTCTGCCCGATTTTAAGTAAATAGTGGATATTAATAAGTGTAGTGAACCTCCAGGAAAAAAACCTGGTAGTACAGAGGAGGGTAATTATGATTTGAATCATCAACAGGTGAGCTTGACAAAAGGAGGTTTACCCCGGCTACAAAACGTCAAGGCTCATCAGATTTTGGTCTTTGAGGTTCTCTCAAGTCTTCCCAAAATCGATCCACAGCTTCAGCGAACTTTGCCCGTCAAATCAAAGTGTCTACCCTCTGGTAAACTAACATAACTATGGAAAATCACCATTTTTAATGGGAAAATCCACTATAAATGACCATTTTCAATAGCTATGTTAGTTTACCAGAGGGTATTGACCTTTGGTTGACTTTTAGGCATGTCGGAAACTTGGTTACTGTTCGTTACCTTTCCATCTGTACTGATGAAATTCATATTTCAAGAGAACACGCCTCTGGCTCATGGCACCCCCCCCTGTAGTTCACAGCAAAAGAGCTGGGACTTCCGGCCTCCATTACTGGGCTTCCCACCTTGGAAAATAAGAGGTATCCCTGAAAGTCAACTAATCTTGCCAACCATATAACCATAGTAACGAAAATAATAGCCATTGACCTACGGGGGAAAATGAGTCATTGAGTATGTTGACCACATGTTTTCCGATCATTATCTACCTCTTTTTCCCTAACTAACATCATCCAATAGGATCATATGAATCATATGTATTAAACAACTTGTTGAATTACACTAAGTCTAATCTATCAGTACCCAGTATCAGATAAAATCATGTATAGGCGGTATACAATACGTGTCTGGGTCCGGATTGCGGTGAGCCTGGCATCTTCGGTTGCTTGGGTTTCCACTTCTGGAGGTCCAGAGATTGCTAGTGGCCATTGAGAAATCGTGAATCCCGCTAACGGATCAAAAAATCCCAATCTCTGAATTCTACCAATGATATGTACACCATTCACCTCTGAAAACTCATATGGAACCTCCAACAAATTGTTTGAAACACTTAGAAATGATGATGATGATACTTTTCAAGTAGTAGGATGGCACGAAATAGCATTGTTTGGATTCCGTGCCAGTTTTCACAGGAATAGACCGTGCAGTTTTACTAGGACCCCCTGCCACTGCAACAGGTTCAGTTCGATACTCTGTGCGGACCTGGGGCATGGGCTATGGGAAAAAAAAATGCAGCTGTGGGTGTGATATCGGTTGTGGGAAACTTGATTCCAATAGGATTTCTCCAGAAAAAGCAGAAAAATTGCACATATTGGCACATACATACATACATACATACATACATACATACATACATATATATATATATATAAATATATACATATACATATGTATTATGTATATGCATGATGATTCGGTTAACCATAAGCCATGTGCATATACAATGGTGTTTGTTGCATAATCAATTATTTCAATCGAAATTGCAAACATGGTCGACTTCTTCCTGCACGGATCTCGCAAGTGAAGCTCCTCTTTCGCCCCTTGGGGTCTCCAGCTCCAAGTCGGGAGATGGGGCGTCGCCAAACATAGTGATAAGCTACTATTGAAACTGGTACCCCCCCCTTCCATTAAAAAAAATGGCGTTCTTCATTGTTGGTTCGACATGAATATCATTGAATATCATGATCATTTATGACCTGTTCCTTTTGTTTGATGGATGGTATGGAAGGTCATCCAGGTCATCCGGGTCATCCCAGAAAGCACTGCCTGCGCGCCTGAGGTAGGATTCAGAACTCTGCACACATCCGAAAACATGTTAAAGCTGCCGTTGTTTTTTGGTCATATCATATCATATCATGACATATCTATTGATATCCATACATATCCAACTGTTACAGGTGTCTAGATTCGTGTCAGTGATATCCTCACGACTGATAGTGTGACAACCCACGACAAAAAGAATCATTTGTTTAATGTCAAGGCGTGTTTCAGGAAAGTGGCCAATAAAAAGCACCCAGAATAGTACAGAAATAAGAGCCAATGGTAAAGAAAGTTATTGTGTATTTTAGATTTAACATCAGTGTTGTTATTATGGTAATTATTGTTATTATGGTTCTTATTGTTATTGGTAATATCTTTATTGTTGCTATTGTTCATACCATTATTGCTATTGTTAAAAAAAAAATCCGGGCGGGCATCCCCAGGTGTGTCCCACCTGGTTGGTAGAACCCATCCCAGAAACATGAAATCGTCATGTCATGGCTAATCATCTAAGGCTAAAACATGCAATCAGATCAACTGCTTGTATATATATATATATATATATGTATATACATATATATATATATATGTATATATATATATGTATATATATACATATATGTATATATATATATATGTATATATATATATACAGTATATACAGTATATAGGTAGCAACCCACAAAAAAAAAAGAACTAGAACAGTAAAATCCAACTAAAATAGAGATAGACGACTTTCCTATCTTTTCGGGTGCTACTGTACATACATCTGAACATTGATCTTTTTTATCAGCCAGTTTCGGATCGCGCCTCCGGGGATGGCAGTTGACTGGCGGCAAACCGTCACCGAGAAAGCGAGATGGTGAGGTATCGAAGTTGGGGATGGATCTATAAGCACTATATGATTGGGGTGTGTACGTATATATCCATGTATATATATATATACATATTCTCTTATGAAAGTTGAGGTATAATTGGGCTTTATATATATATTTATACAGATTTACATATACATATGTAGCACTAATCATCAGCTTGATAATCAAAATATGGTGTGTGTATATATATATATATATACATGTTCATATTGCAGTTAATGATAAATAACAAAAATATGTACAGTACTAATAATTATATATATACGATCTTCTAGTCATGTTGGAGTGGACAAGAATACGGACATGTTCAAAAGAATGATCACTAACATGGCACTGTCCCTGAGAATCCCATATTCTATCTACTTCAGAGTTCAGAGTGTTACAAAGCAAAATCACCCGGAGATCAGAAGTAGACGAGGAGAAATTGAGAATTTACTGAATCTAGTGGTTGCTGTGTGTTTTTTTGGCAGGGTTTGTCCCCAAATATGCATTGTACTTACACCAAAATCTTATGGTCATCCCTAGAAGCCTCTGTCATGGTGAGAAATCAGGGCTCAGCATTTACTAAGGATGTTTGTTCACCAGCCCACAAATATCAAGCTATGAGTTTGCTACCCTCAAAGGGCCGTTGAAAAATGTGGAGAAACAAAAAAACATCACTGAACCCTCGCGTTGAAGGCCTTTTTTCAGACAAGTCCGCTGAAAATGCCCACATTTGCCCATTTTGACCGCCGGCTGCCGCCACCAAAGTCCCATTTTCGTGGACAGTTTTCACTGCGCGGCGGCTGCGCGTCTTGCAGAGACCCAGAGGCCAGGAGAAGAGATGCGACAGCCTGGTCCCAACAAGAATGGACTTGCTGTTGGGTTTGCCACTATCAATGGATTGGTTAATGGGACAATTTACAGGAAACCCCTGTATTTCATGGTAAAATCCATGGTTTCCTGTACATTTTCCCTTAAACCAATCCAATGACACTAAATTGCAACGAGTAGCGATAAACCATGATCTGCAGGTTTGGAACAAATTTCAACATCATGAAAAGACCGCTATAAAAATTCAAAAGAAATACAGGAAGTCCCAAATAGATTGACGTCATTTATTACCATGGAACTGGTACGAGTATTTACATATTTTGGGGATTCCTATGAAAATATGTACATGTATCTATATATATATATACATGTATATATATATATAGTATATGTGTGATTTTCGGAGAAACATCAAAGTCTGTTCATGATTGTATCATCCTAATCCCCCAGCGACTTCACCTAAAGCATCTACTGAGCTCAAGGTCCACGCAATTCCACAGAATTCACCATTTTGGGAGATGAAAATGGGGATGAACCCCGCAATTCAACCATTCAAACACAATACACTATCATACAATGTGGTTTAATTTGGTTTAATCCCATTTTGTGGCAGTCCATTTTGAAACAAAATCATGGCCAGTGAATCGTGTGGCCAGTCCACAACGGATCGGATCTCACCTCCAAGACAAAGCTGAAATGCCAGCCACGTCCGCAAAAACCTGAGAATAGCTGGACAAAGGCCGATAATTGTTTATGAAGTCGTGGGTGTCTTGGGTGTCTTGGGTGTCTTGAAACATACAGTGGTTGCGATTTGAAGACAGTGTTGGTCTCAGCTGTTGTGGGTTTTGACTTGTGCTGATTGCTGATGGTGGTTTCCCAATTCTTCATGTTGCAGCTGTTGGCCACGGAATTTACCCTCTGTGGATCACTGCTTGATGAAATTATGGACCCAGTATTTCGGTAGAATATATTATATGTACACACATATAGATAATTAATGATAATTATCCCAATAGCTCACAATGATGATAATCATCAAATTTGAATGTTTTTTCTGACTAAATGAGCAGCTTTGTGGGACCATCGACCTATGGTTTTTGAGAACCCTAATTAAATACGAAACACATGCAGACAAAACTAGGATAGTGGGATATAACTATCATTAAATGGAGAAATTTCATGGGATAAGACGGGAAAGATGGTATACCAACAACACTATGATATTTGGGTGTCTCTATAATGGAGTGTACCTCTCTATGACCAAAAGAAAATAGGGACTACAAGGGAATCCAATGGACCTGGTTCCCATATTGGGGTTGAACTTAAAAGAAATACAAAACATGCAAATTGACACATGAACTAGTGGATGCTTACCCAGTGATTTTTTTTAAAGTACTTCTCAGCTGTTTCCTATGTGTTTTCAATTCGGTTCCCAAGAATTGTAGATAGTCCCATCTGTTGGTCATAAGAAATTGATACTTGTAGCTAGTGTGTTAATATAAATATAAATATAAATAAATATAAACATAAATATAAACATGATTAATGTGTATAAATACAAATTAATATCCCAGAAAGACCTCATTCCCAATTCCCCGGACTATCTCCGGTCAGCCAGTATCCCCCATTCTCTGATTCACATCCCCATGATATAGTGTAATCATGAATGCAAATATGGGTGCGTCTGAAAATTGAGGCAAAATTCCGAAAAAAATCCGCTGATTGACCTTTACAGCTAATTTCCCTGGGTGAGGTTGGGGTGTTTTTCTTCGGCATCAACTTGGCGCCCAAGTTTTTGCAACAAATCGTCAGGGGGAACATGAGGTTGTCAGCTCCCTGAACATTGATCTATAACTATAGATAATTTATGTTTTTAAGATATTGATAAATATTGGAATATAGATGATCTATATGAATAGTTACAAATAATTAACTGCAATCTTATGCAATTTGGTATTCTATAATATTGCGATATTCATAAGTTCATAAGATAAGTTCACCCTTTGAAAAATCCGCTGCTTCTGTGATTCTCCCATCTTCTAAGACTTGATGGCTTCCATCCCAAACGATTGAATTTGGGTCAACCCAGGTAGGTTCTGGTAAACTAACATTACCAGATATATAGTTGCAGAAAAATGTCATGTGTAAGATGTAATCTACTACACGAACCAGCCATTTTCAATCGCTGTTTAATTACCACACGGTAGAATAAGAACAAGTGTGTGAACCCATCAGACATGTGGACTGAAGTCATAGAGGCATACCATGTGGATGAATTACAACAATTCACAAAAAATTAAGGCCAAGAAGGGATAGTTACCCGGTAACAGTTACCCTTACACATCATTCCAATGACATCGCAGGGCTCGGTCATTGTAATTAAATCGATGATAAACTCCCATTATATCCTGATCTGGGCTGAATACCCCAGTTGTGGTCGCAAATTTATGTGGTTTCATTCTGAACATCCACCGTTTTGTTTCTGCAGGGTGTGACAAATGAACTAAATTCATTATAGATCCATGACATCCCAATTTAACTCGGCTAAAACATTGATTAACCAGTATAAATCCATCAAAAATTGTGGAACATCACCATTATAGCATCACATATCCAGCATAAGTCCATTACAAATCTAGGATAAATGGGAGGTTTTGCCTCCTCCTGGCCAGACACTGCGCCGCCGGCGCCACCAAGTTTGCGAGCCGCAGCGGCGAAGGCAGTCCAGCGGGAAGAGGTCCTTGAGCAGCGACAACGAAAATGCAAAGAGTTGTAGTAGGTCATAGTTCTGAACTACATTTTGTAGTGATAGTTCATGTTGGCTGATCGTTTTATTCGGTTGTATTGGTTGATATCTATATATATATAGTATATAATCAACTACTAAGTTATTTACGTAATTACAAGGTTGGACACCCAACAACGTGGTGATGTTCAAAAAGAATCGTGGCTCCACCTCAGGCCCAATTCATCATTTGGGTTCGATCGTTTTTCCCATGAAAACCTCCATCGATGTTCAGGGATTTTCCAGCTAGCCATGTTTATTTGAAGGTTTCCTAAAATGAGGGGTACCCAAAAATGGATGGTTTATAATGGAAAATCCTATGAAAATGGATGATTTGGGGGTACCCCTATTTTAGGAAACCTCCATTTGCCGAAGGGTACACTTCACAACATTTTACATCTGGATGAACATGCCAACTGGATGCGGAACTGCTGCGGAAGAATGATGGGTCCTCGACACCCATTGCTTCGTCAGATACAAGAAGAATCAACAAAATTTACAGATTTATTGGTTGGTTGAAAATGCTGAAAGGGACTTGTACACGCGCTTTAACATGAATGTAGCAGTTCTGACCCGTATCTCACAGCAATAAACTGGGACCAATTTGCTTCTCACCTCTCACGTAAAGCTTGGCCCAATGGGTCACCTTCCCATGGGTCCTCGTCGTGCCATGTCGCGACCCTCCAGTTGCGCACGGATGCCCATGTGCAGTCCAAGAGTGGCCTGAGGATTCAAAGGATGGGTTCAAGATGGAAATCAGTGCAGATATTCATCATTTGCTTGGGACAATTGTTGGATCTATCTGGGATAACTAGGGCAACTAGGGGTGTATATTCACCACAAATATTATGGACTGACATCCCAATTCGTGAAACCTCAGGCATGGATGTCACATGATGTCACCATGCTTCATGGTGGAGGCACAATCCACCCTCCAAACGAACCGCTGGCTTAGTGTTGAATCTGTTCATTTCTGTGTCCCTTCTTGGGGCTAAACCGAATATGTATCATTATGTAACTATTCCCTGCCGCTCCAAACACCTTCTGAGACTTTATATGGGTTGGTTTCTGGACTCGAACCACCTTCTCAGATGGTATTTGGAGCTACATCATTTATATCTGGTATCTGTTTAGTTTCATCATTCTTGCAGCTCTTTAAAACACATTTTACTTGGCCAAACCCGGGGAAAAACAGCACCAAGCGTTTCGCGCCTTGTAAAGCAGGCCGTGATCAGAGAGGCTCTGGGCCAACGCTCCGGCCTGGCCCATGCCATACTGGGAAAATGAGGGGGTTCAGCTACAAAGATTTGAGAAAAACATAGAAAAACCATAGAAAAAAGTAAAAAAAAAACAATCTATGGAGATGTATGACATTCTATAACCATCAATGATTGACACAATTTGGGATTCAGCCAGCAAAGTGGCTTTGTTTGTGCGACTTCTACAGTACTGGGCGTAAACCGTATATGAAATATCAAACAAAATAAGAAATAATTCCCTTCCCCTAATATCAAATACCTCTGGGAAAATCACCTATAAAATCCCGTAAAGAGCTGGATCCTGACCGCGCCTCTCCTTCCCCCTGGCAGCGACCCGTAAGGGTCACATGAGGCCGCAGCATCAGCAGCCTGGATCCGAACCACCGAGGGGGACTTGTTGGGACCCACCCTCCAGCAAACTAACAGTTTGCTATTGAAAATGGCCATAGAAATAGTGGATTTTCCCATAAAAATTGTGATTTTCCATAGTTATGTTAGTTTACCAGAGGGTATAAAATAAATTAATCCCGTCCCCTGAAAAAGATATGAAAAACATCCCCCAGGTGGATGTAGGGGACTTACACATACTTGGGACCACAGATGGGGGTCGTGAATATTAGCGGAAAGGGCTTCATCAGGGTACAGGGTTATCAAACACTTGTTAATTGAGATCATCTTTCAGGTCAGCGGTACACAAAACCCTCAGTCAATCCATGAAATACTGCTTGGTTTGAGAACGGGATTACCAGTTCATGGATATGGATGATGATGATGATGATGATGATGATGATGATGATTCACCAATATAATGGATACTATAACCCGCCACAATCATCAACCAAGTGCGGTTTTGAAGCTGCTCATCTGCTGGAATGGTTCCATCCTCCATTTCTTGTGTTGCACTCGTCACCACGAAGCAAGTACTCGTCACCACCAGGGGCCTGTATACTTTATGACTTAAGCTACGTTTTATCTCGTGAATGTTTTAGCAACTAGGAGGCCGTTTGAAACCAAACAGGCATCAAGGTCGAACCATTGAACCATCAAAACACTGGGTATAAACATGTATAAAAGTTAGAGTATACTTCGACTATAGATATCATACATTATTGCATATATACTACAATGATCTATAATGTACATATCAGCTTTTGTGAGAATTGCGTCCAAGACCGGCTTGTGCTCTGTGATATGTATCAGGTGTGGCTTTGAGAGGGCATGCGCTGCATAGTGCTCGTTGGATTGTGAAACCTGGTCGTCTTCGGATTCTATCCTGCATTTTAAAAGACAATCCTTGATTTTGAGTTTCCAGCAACGCCTAGTCAGATCAAAGACATGCATGTCTCTTCAATTCAACCAGTGAGTTCAGGATTTATGCCACCAAGATGAAGGTGATACAGCTACATAGCATAATTTTGGCAAATCAGTCGCATTTTAGATGTGATTTTGTTTCCAGTTCTGTTGTACATATGCCCATCCCAGGTTGAACAAACAAGTGGCGAAGAGACGGGCGATGGGCCGTGTGTGAAAAAAAACTGATCACCAGAACTGTTGCCCGTGAGTGTCCTTATGAATTTTCATAGAAAGTGAAAAACGGGATCAGCGTGAAACGAAGTACCAGTTGGATAATGGTATTACATGGAACGGCTATTTCTGAAATGTACTTATGAACACTGGGGTATATATATATATGGCTATGAGTCAAAACCTTGGCACCTTCTGTTCACCCCAAGTCATAGCTGTCATAGCTGGTAAATGGATGTTCATCCCATTAAAATTGATAATAATAGGTCTTGACCCATCCCTAATATATAGATATACACGTATATATGGGGGGTTCCTAAAATGGGGGTACCCAAAAATGGATGGTTTATAATGGAAACTCCCAAACAAAAATGGATGATTTTAGGGTACCCCTATTTTAGGAAACCTCCATATATTATATATTATACATATTTGATTGTACTGGTTGGTGGTTTGGATCCCCCCAGCTCGAATCCTCTCCTTTCAACAAATCTCCGCGGCCTGGATCGCAACGGCAGGAGCTGTTGCAGACCAGACTTGGAAGCTCCCTGGCCTCAACAAGCGGCGCCACGGATGTCATGACGGGGCAGAAATCCCAAGAACATGGGGGTTACCCTCTGGTAAACTAACAGTTTGCTATTGAAAATGGCTATTTATAGTGGATTTTCCCATTAAAAATTGTGATTTTCCATAGCTATGTTAGTTTACCAGAGGGTAATAGTGCTCAATATAATTGGTGAATAGTGTTTAATAATGGTTCATGATGGTTAATAATCTGGTAAACCCAACAATAATAGCAGTTAATTATCGTTAATTGTGGTTTATGATGGTTGATAGTGGTGCATTCTGGTGAATCGTGGTTAATAATCTTGCTGGTGCTTAGTAGGGAATGGGGGAATGACCTATAATAGCCATTAATAATCATCCCATTCCCATCCATTCCTTCATTCCCTGCTAAGCACCAGTAACCGTTGACTGAACGTACCGTTTGGGGATGCCATCCTTACCTCCTAGGTTCTGAGCCAACATAGAGTTTTCAAATGACTGTACAAACACACATACCAACAATACATAATATACATATGTATATATATATATGACTTGCAGTACATATATCATCTGTACTTACATTTATACATATTTATACATAACATGTATGTATATATATATATATATGTATCCATTGAATTATTGAACTTTGTATCCATTTATACATAAACAATCATTTACGGCGTCATTCATGAAATCTCCTCCCAGCGACATGCAGCGATGACCTCCAACACCTGCGCTGCTCGCAGGTCGAGTTCCAAACTTTTTCATGGCATTGAGTTGGTTCTTGATCTATCAATATCTATCAATAGTGATCGATCAATAATGGTTTGTTTATCTATCAATAGTGATCTATCAATAGATATCTATCAATAGTGATCTATCAATAGGTTTGAATAATGGATTAATAGTGATCTATCAATAGGTTTGAATAATGGATTGATATGAACGGTTAATGTCGATCAATAATGGTTAATATCTAAATTGATCAATAATGGATAATATCTATCAATATTGATATAGTGAATTCCCACCATTGGTTAATGTCAATCAATAATGGTAAATATCTATCACTATCTATCAAGAGTGATGAATATCCAGTAATGATTGCTATCCATGAATAATTGTTCATATCCATGACCACAATATGTGGATAATTGGATTGTAAAACATCTACCCGGTAATCAGATATAGCAATTGACAATCCCCCAGCAATAGTTCCATTATTTTCCCAGCGCACTAAACCTCCGATTAGTTCGTGATTTCCCGTTGCCACGTTTGATTACCGGAGGGTATACATTTCCAGTACATGTTGTGTTGGCAGCGAAACCCCGTGTGACCGTGTGCCTAACATTGTGATATTATCCAATTATTGTTTATGGATATTAATTGTTAACCATTCATTATTGATGGATATTGCCATATATTAACCATTAATTATCAATGGGTAATAACCGTTAATTATTGGTGGATTTTGGTGGAAATTAACGATGGCATTGCAAGGCCATGAAACAAAGGTGGCAACACTTGGGCGAATGAGAGCAAGAGTTGCCTCCTGGACCTGATGCCAATACTGGTTGATTCAGAAGGATATTCCCGATGTATGGATGAGATATACACACTATATTACATTTATTACACAATCAAATCAATGAATTTGTGCTATCACCTGACTCCACAAAATCTTAGATACACTGCAGGAAGGTTCTGACCCACCACTCACCAATATACATCCCAAAACAAAGCTTCATCTAGTTCCATAACTCATGAACGCACACGTCACATTCCACTAGGAGCGATCTGGTCTCAAGCACCCCTGATATAAAATGATGTTCAAGCCCTGATAATCAAATGATGATATTGTAACCATGTTTTGGATTTTGAGATGTTTCTAGTCTTCCCCCACATGGCCAGATGCGAAAAGTGCGGATGGTTTATGGCATTGGGTTTGCAACATTACCATAACAATCCCATCTTTTATCAAGTCATACTATCCAGTGTCCATTAAATTGTCCATGTTATTGGGCATACCCCAGGTTTAAAACACCTCTCCTTAAAATGGCTATAGTCATCTATAGTCTTAAGATTCTTAAGGCTCAAAAACCACAAAATGGATGGTTTTTCAATGCACCAAATGCCAGGCCTTTTTCGAATCCACCCCATCCCCGTCCCCGTCCTCCAGGGGCCGTGACTGGCTGGTCGCGGTGCTCGAGGTGGCCAAGATCAACGCATGGCGCCAGCGAAAGCATCGGGACAGGGCCTCGCACTTGGAGACTTCACCGAGTTCACCCAAGATTTGGTAAACCATGGTAAACCAATGCCACTTGGAATGTGGTAAACATTGGTAAACCAAATCACGACCGTCCCAGTGATGGTTGGAATTTTGGATGTTGGTACTATTATGAGGATTGTTTCTTATTGGGTTTACCAGTTGACCAATACAATATCATTGAACCACTGAGATGTAGGGGGGTTCTATACAACAAAGAGTCAAAACATGGATAGAATGGGGATTTAACCTCTGGATAAAGATGAGGAATATCATGGGAATTTGTGTATAAAAGGAGTAGTCTACACAAAACCAGTGATATACTTGAGGGTGCGGGACCAAATTGGTAGGTAGCGGTCATAACCCGGGTTGACCACTGGGGTTAATTTCCGACATCTATGTGGCTTATTTCATGAGCGACGATTTTCATTTGATACATGTGCAAAGTAAGAAGATAAGGAGTCACCCATAGGTCGTTTACACCCTTTTGGGATTCCGAGAACAACACTGCTGACCTCGTTTTTCAACGCTGTCACGCTGTCACATACTTGGATAGTGTGTCAAGAATCCCGGTTTTGGAGTCCCACCTAGTATATACATCGAACAATGGATCCTGAGCAAAAGCTACTTACCCCCGAATCCTACTGTCAATTGTCCCAAATAAATGCACTTGCTCATATGGTGACCCTGGCGCGCCAAGCGTCCCGCAACGCGGCACCCCGGCAAATCGCATCGTTCTGGATGGACATCAGAGACATGTCCTGCGGACGCTCTGACGGATAAAATGGAACATTTTCAGCATCCAAAAGACATCCCATCTATATATCCCATGTATGGGCTACAGCTGTGTGCGTGGACGTAGACGTTGCTGTTTTGATCTATAAATGGATCGATGGATAGATTGATCGATCGTCGGAGGGAGACAAAGATACATGTATGTAAACAAAATATCAGTGCCTGTTGGATGCTGTTTGTCCAAAATGCTTCTGGATCGCCGAATGCGACTGTCCGGATGTCTAGATCGGGTTTTTGGATATGTTTGAACCCTCTGTGGTCCCGGAAATCCTGATCCAGACAATACAATCGAAACTAGGCAAATTAACATGATATGTACAAAATGACATAGATAGTGAATGTATAGTATATGCATGATGCACCCACGTAGTCATGGACTGAGTTGTGAGTTGCAAACATACGGAAACAGCGCCACTTCGTCGGGGAACTCCTGGTTACTCTCCAATAAATTAACATAGACCGTAAAACTTGCAAGTATTTCTTAAAGATTTATCTTCCAACCACCTATTTGGCAGGGTTTAGCTTACAGTAGCTAGGGGGATGGCAGATTCTCACCGCCATACGCCCTTTAAAAAAATCCCAATCATGTCCCAACTAATTTCACCAGCATATCCCCCCTTATATCCAAATTATATCCTTGGGAGTTCCTGAAATCTTGGCAAAATCCTGTTTTTGTTGGTTGAACCATGAAGAATACCACTTTCCCATCTCATCATAGTAATTGGTTGATTCGGTTGATAGGTGTCCTTACTATGTTTTGTCATAATTTCAACATTCCCACTTGTATAACTCCCTATGGGAACCAATCAAATGGTACCCCCTTGATCATTCCGAGTCTTCTGGGTTGACATTCTCAAGCACCTCATAGTCTGACTCCTCGTACTTGAATCCTCTTACCCCAACTTGTGTAGATCAAATCCTAGATCCCGATTGTTTTCAAGTTTAGTCCTGTTTAGATCCCAATTTTCGTTGGTTAATTTCCAATTCTTGGTTAAGTCCTGGTTAAATTCTGGGTCAATCCCATCATTTTGCCTTGTGAAGCCACCTGGCAATTTCCACCCGCCTGGATCACTTGTACCGCCGCTTGCCACTGCGTCTCACGGCTGCAGGCAGCCAAGGTGGCGCTATAGCTGAGGACGTCCGGACGAAGATCTGAACGCAAGAGAAAACAACAGTTTTAGGGGAGACCCTGGAGATTTTAGCATCAAGAAATGCGGATTTCACCATCAAAAATCCGCCGGCCTGCCGGCCTGTTTTGTGGACGTTCTTATGATACATCTTGAGCTTACCTGCTTAGCCTATAGTTCCTCTTGGACGGATTTTTGTTTTGCCCGGTTGGCAATGTAATTTGCCAAAGGATCACGGATCAAGTCTCCAATGGGCTTTGGCAAACCATTGCGGTTCTGTGGCTTTTGAGTTTGTCTTGGGCCAGCAACCGAAGCTGAGGTTCTGGCAGGTGGGACTTGGCGGGAGTAACAGGCTTGACCAATACCAGCATCCCTTCATTGTCATCATGTGTTCAAACTGGGGAGCGCAACTTGAACCAACCAACACAGCACCATGCCCCAGTTTCTTAATGATACGGATGTTCCATTGCAAGGCAGTCGCCCACTTCACAACTTGCTCAAAGACGATGCCCTTGTGAAGCGGCTGGATCTTGTACAAATGGTTCACTGGAATCACTTGCCGCGGTGGGTCCGCTGGGCAAACTTCTTTTGCAACCTGCTCGATAAGGTTGGTCCTGACTCGCAAAGCAAAACGATCCTTTGTTTTTGCAAATCCATTGTGTTCAGTGGCAGGTGAAGCAGCAAGTTCCAACTCAATTTTGTCCTTCAACCATATCATTCCCCAATCAGGGCGCGACAAATTGCTGTCACTTTTGGGAGTGGTGTACACCGGACCAGTTCCAGTTTGCTTCAAAAGCTGTTCATAATGAGAGGACAACGCACGGCAATGGAATTGCGCAGAAGTTGCATGGATTGGCTCAGTGGTCATGAAAGGATCTTGCCCAAACTTGACTGGTGGCTTGTTGCATTGTGTCATCAAAGCAGGAGGGGGCAAACTTAACATGGCTTTTTGTTCATCTTCGCATTCATCTTTCCACACTGTCATTGCCAGAGCGATGGAATCTTCCAGAGCAATACCATGCACATGCGTCGCCATCTTGACCTTTTTTTCTCCAAGTTGCCATACGTGTTCCTGAGGACCACATTTTGATCATGAACATGCAAAGCAGGGAAAGTGACCTCGTGTGGATTTGGCAGGCCATCAAGCAATTTGGCAGGGTATAGCGTGAGCACGGCAAGTTCATCAGGGATAAGGTCTTCACTTTTTCAACCGTGGCAGCGCAGCATCCCAGACAAGGCAGGTTCCTGAACTTTGAAGGTTCACAGGGCCCAGAATCTTGACCGGGTTTTCTTGTCGTCAACAAAGAAACCAGGGACCCCTTGGAATCCAGTGGCTGAAAAGGTTCACAGGTGCCTTCTGTCGGACAGCTCGTTAGCGAATGGGTTCATCAATCTCAATCTCAATCCCATGCCATTTGGCCGCTTCAACAATGGCATTCCAGCCTTTGTCTCGTTGAGCTTGCTTCAGGATACCGAATGCTTTGTTAATTCCAATTGCCTTGATCCAGGTCCAATTTGTAGTGACATCATCAAAGCCTTTGACTGGCAATCCCTTCTCAATGAGCTGTTTATCCAGGAGGGATTTCTTGCCCCTTTCCAGGTATCGGTCGTCTTACCCCCACCTCAATGGAACAGCGAGCAGAGATAGAATATTGGCTTGGTATGTCGGCAGTTGATCTTCAAGAAAGGTGCTTCGACCACACTGTGTCCAACTATAGGAGTTCCATCACCAATGCAAGCAAGAATGGCATGAATGGTATTTCCCAGGGTCTGGAGGTCAATGGTCTCGTCCATAAGACCACACAAAAAAAGAAGGCCACGGCATTTCAGAACCACCTCAGTTCCCACAGGTTTTGCAAGAACACGCATCATCACTTCAGAAATGAACCGCAGGCCGCAGGACTTGGTTGAGGACGGATTTCATGGGTGCCGACAACATGGACAAAGGACGCAAGTATCCAATGTGCAGGGCATTTGATGCTTCTGGACAAGTCCATTCCCATTCAGCCGTGGCACTTTCGCACGGACAGAGCGCATACAGCAAAGCAGGCCTTGACAGTTACCAGCAGATTCATGACCTGCTGCTTCAAAGCAAATACCGTCTGGTTGGATATCAATTCTTTGAAGGTCCTCCAGAGCAAACTCAGCACGAACCTGATGCATTGCGGTCTGCGCAAAGTCACAGGAACTCTAAGGGCTGTCACCGGTCAAGTCAATAGCGAGAAAGAAACAAATTTCACGGTCAGTGGCAAAGCATGGGTTCACCGGCCAAAGTGCGAGATTCCAGGCCATCACTGGCATGAAAGCAAGTGGCCCCAACAGTTCACGTTTCATTGCATCGACAGTGTATCTGGCTTTGCAATTGATCCAAACCATACCTTTTTCACAGAGCGACTTTCCTCTATCGCACGGTGAGTGGAAGGTGAGGTGCATGCCGTGGTCAGCCAAGGTAGGTGCAACATCACGCATGTCCTCTTTCACTTGGAGCGGAGACGCGTCATCAGTCAGGAAGGTTAAGTCAAGCAGCTTGGTGGCTGCATCCTGCGCAGCATCAAAGGAGGCCGTTCGGGTGATCCAAAGTTCACCATTCTTTAAGACAACCTCAGCATTGTCAGCATGAAGTCCGGAGAGCAGGCAAACGGCAAACTTCGTTTCTCACAACTCTGCTGATACGAACCATGGCATCACAAAAATTCATCCCAATCGCAATTGCCAACAACGCATGTTGAACGGCGATACCATTGCCAACAATCAAATGCACAAGGTTCTCCGGAAGGTAGAGCGAGACAGAAACACCATGCAAAATGGCAATCTCACACGGACTGAAGAAACGGATGCCGAATTTGCCGAGGAAAAGTTCTGTAAAAAGACCACGTTTCTGTTTCTCCAAGGCATTTGTTGACAAGTTGTGTTGATTCCCATATTGGGCAACAAATGTTGCTAGGGTACTCAAGGGTCCCTAGATCCTTTGGCGAAGAACATGGTTGACTCCACTCTCATCATGCAAGGATCTTTTGTTTGAGATGCCTCGTGGCAAAGACGGGAGTGGAGTACACGGCAATCAACCCTTCATCAAGTGTCAGCGCAAGTTCATGTTGCTCACGAAGGCCAATGAGGGTCTTGAAGGAACCGATGCTGCATGAAGGCAACGGCGCAAAACAATGGTTAGGAAACTTGTGATGTGGTGTGGCACAAGGAATGAAAACATCCAACCAACGTTTTCTGGCAACAGGAGCAATGTCTTTCAAATCCTCAATGGATTCCCTGCCAAACCTGAAGCCTGCCCAGGCAAGACAATCAAGGATGCAATGGAAACGCGGATGCTCACAACCGGTGTCATTTTTCAAGACAATCACGGCCGGACGGACAAGACGCAGTAGCGCAATGGCATCGACAAAGGACCAACCAGCAAGGTCATGAAGACCATTCTTGTAAGAGGCTCGGCTCCAAGGCGGAAAGGGGCTGAACATTGTGCAAACAACATGTGAAGCCCAAGGCAGCAACTTCAACCATTGCAGGTCAGAAACATCTCTTACATACGACATACAATCTGTCATCATTTGCAAAAGGGCCAAGGCATGGAAGTGGGTTGCCAACATGGCGTCATGGGCTCTTGAAGCTACTGGTGCCTCCAAAGGTTTTCGCATATCAAGCGGCAATTGCAGGGTCAATGTCGACAGCAAGAGACGGAAGACTGACACCAACATGCCGACTCATGAGAATTGAGGCTTGCTTCCAACCCTCAAAGCGTCCAGCAAACAATTCCAACAAGCACCAGGGCGAATCATGGCGAAGCTTTGCTTTCGGAAGCGTGGTCGTGATACGTGGAAGGACATGAAACTGCAGGACTTGGACTGTGGAATGGAGGATCACCTGGCCTTGGCTTGGATGACATTCACTGGCAGACAAGACTTTGGTCATTGCCCCATTGGGTCCATGGGGACCAGACAACGGGGTGGTGTTTTTTTACATTTTTAGTTGGAAACAGCGGCGTGCAATTCTTCATCTCTCATCTGCCCAGCTGGCTCCGCACCCGCCGCTTTAGCTAGCCTTCTTTTCGACCCTCCAGAGCCACAAAACATTGGTAAAACATGGTAAAACACAATAGTGTTTCGCGACTTCCCCACCTTTTCGCGCAGGTTGATCTTCTTTCTTCTAGCTTTCTCCTGTCTGATCTTCTCTCTTCTGTGCCTCTTCCCATCTCTGCTTTTCCATCTGTCCATATATTGCCGGAAGCTTGACTTCTAAACTTCCTTCGCCTATCTGACAACTCCGCCGGCATACATTCTGGCAAATCATCTGAAATATCCAACTCCACCGGCATACATTCTGGCAAAATCATCTGAAATATCTTCTGACCTTTTGACAAGAATTCTGACATATTATTTGCGTAATATTCTCACATGTTCTGCAGCATGATGTTTAACCTGAACAAAGTGGCGGTCTACTTCAAATGCGTGAAAATATCCAAACTACACTCATCGTGCTTTTCCCACTAAAAAGAATGTTGAGGTGTGTTTAGGTCTACTTTTTGTCACAGCATGCAGTCAACTTGAGATTCTCCAGTGAGACATTGGAACAACATCAGGATGAGATGGAAGCTGCAGCACCACCTTTCTGTCTGTGACACCCGAAGCTATGCAAATCAAAACAAACCAAGACATGTACCCCATCTCAAGAATTGACCTGCGCAACCGCCGGGGCCCGACAGGTTCCACCTCATATGTTGGCACTTGTGGTCCCATTCGAGACTGCTCTCTGTGTGTCGAGACAATGCGAAAAGCAGAATATCATCTATAAGTGCCAATATCAAGCAGCAGCTACTCTAGATGTACCTCAAACAGAGAATCGGGATCGCTTGTGTAAGCTCCGACCTCTGAACTTCTGGCTGTGTATCCAAACTTCTAGCTGTGCTGGCCCAAGGAGTCTGGAAGAAGTGAAATCGTTTCCGTGATCAATTTTTAATCCTTGACAAAGAAGAAACATCTTAGCGTCCCTTGGTAGTGGTGAGTGAGGGGTTGCCCCATGTTGCCCCATACGTTGCCATTTTCACCACAGAATATTCATGATTCATGGTCTAGGAAATACATTCAATGACTAAAAATGACCAAAATACACTCATCCACTTCTTCCGCTAAAAACGCGTCACCATCTTAGGGCCTTTTTTCCCCGACAAGCTTCGAAAAAAACATCCTGTCAGAGGGAACTGAAGAAGTACAAAATAGGACATGGCTTCACAGCGTGTGGAAACCATATACCATGTTCTGTGGCGACACATAAGTTTCTGGCGCATACAGCAAAGATACAGCAAAGCCAACCAAAACAAATCTAATCTCAAGATTTGACCGATTTGACCTGGACAACCGCAGGTTCCGACAGGTTCCACCTCATATGTTGGCACCTGTGGTCCCATTCGAAACCGCTCTCTGTGTCGAGACGATGCGAAAAGAGGAATATCATCTACTAAGTGCCAATATCAAGCAGCAGCTACGTACTCTAGCTGCACCTCAAACAGAGAATCGGGATCGCTGTTGTGTAAGCTCCGACCTCTGAACTTCTGGCTGTGTGTCCAAACTTCTAGCTGTGCTGGCCCAACCCAAGGAGTCTGGAAGAAGTGAAATCGTTTCCGTGATCAATTTTTAATCCTTGACAAAGAAGAAACATCTTAGCGTCCCTTGGTAGTGGTGAGTGAGGAGGAATGGTTGCCCCATGTTGCCCTATACGTTGCCATTTTCACCACAGAATATTCATGATTCATGGTCTAGGAAACACATTCAATGACCAAAAATGACCAAAACACACTCATCTACTTCTTCCGCTGAAGACACGTCACCATCTTAGGGCCTTTTTTCCCCGACAAGCTTCAAAAAAACATCCTGTCAGAGGGAACTGAAGAAGTACAAAATAGGACATGGCTTCACAGCGTGTGGAAACCATATACCATGTTCTGTGGCGACACATAAGTTTTTGTTTCTGGCACATACAGCAAAGATACAGCAAATCATACCAAAACAAATCGCATCTCAAGATTTGACCGATTTGACCTGGACAACCGCAGGTTCCGACAGGTTCCACCTCATATGTTGGCACTTCTGTCCAATGCCACTATCAAGCCACTATAGCTCAAAGAATCTGGATTGTTTTTTTAAAATACCACTGCGGTGGATATGTTCATGTTCCCCTGCTGAGCCGCAGCCAAGGTGTGGAAAAAATGAAAAGTTGCTGAAACTGGGGCTCTGGCAAGATGTGCATTTTGGAAAAGGAATGTATGATAATGTATGGAGTATAATTGGATATGGTCAGTGTCAGTTTATATTAGTCTTCCGGTGTTGTTCATTGATCCTGTTGTTGATCATCAAATTTTCGGAGCGTCAAAGGAAAAAACGTGGATGATATCGTGGTGGTCAACCTTAGACCCCGCCAGGAAGGGCCGACTCTTGTTCGTGAGAATTGAACTCCGTTCCTGATGCAAATAGATCGACCCAACAACCAAATCAAGACTTACTTGCGGGTGCCGTTCCAGCAAGATATGGGTTATGTATCCATAGTTGTACGGAATAAATCCCAACTTGTGGAGGTGATTACTGTACTACAAATAATACATTCATTAATAACCCCAACTGCGGCCCGCAACTATACTCAGATATTCCGATGTTCCCACAAAAAACGTTTTCGCGGTTCAAGGGTTTCCTACACTGCGCTACGACTCTCATCCCCCAAAAAACATATCACTGGCCTGATCGGCAATGTAGAGACCATCAAACGCGTTCCGATCAAAATTCCATGGCAATTTTTGTTGCACACATTGTTTAACAAGTTCGATTTGTTCTATTAAACTTCATGTACACATGCGTGTTTGTGCATATGTACGTACATATGAGACTGAAACACCACAAAATTTGATGGAATCATCAATGATGTGTTTTAAAACCATCATCAAACACCATAAACTCCGTGTAAAACCCGCAGGATGATTAAAACGTGGCATTTTTTTAGTTCTACCTACAAATTTCAAGTTTTTGACTCAGTAGGTGTGTGTTTATGCCTCGTATATGCCTCGTTATGATGTCCACCTATTCATTTTTTCCATCCACCACGCGCCCGCATTACATCACAGCATCATCGGTGGCATCTGCCACATTCCCACCACTTGGTGCCTTCGAACCCCCTGGGGCGACTCGAAGCCGAACATCAGGGAGCGCCGCTGAGACGCTGTCGGATCAGTTCCTCAATAGCCGATCCCTTGTTTTTCCAAATCTTCATTCACTGTGAGTAGCCAACGCGATACATGGAACACATGGTAATTATGAACCAGAAACTACCCACAACATCCTCAAACGTTTTTCTATCTATGTGGTTTTGTGCGGTCCTATCACAAAGTAGGCCACCCTGCAAGAGAAATATGGTGTTGCCCAAAAATAGGTCATCCCAAAATCGCAGCGCATTAGTCGGATCAATAAAATTGACCCAAGGAAGTTTCAAAGTCAAACTTCAGACAATATGGACTCATGGAAAAGCAGAGGTGGGAAGAGGACGAGAAGAGAAAGGCAGAAGACAGAAGATCAGAGAAGAGAAAGAAATAAGAAATAAGATCAACCTGCGCGAAAAGGTAGGAAAATCGCGAAACACTATTGTGTTTTTCCAATGTTTTGTGGTTCGGGAAAGTTAAAAAGTAGGCTCGCTAAAGCCCGGGTGCGGAGCCATTTGGGGAGATGAGAGATCCAAAAATTAAATGTACACTGTTGTGGCGCGAAACACATGTTCAGAGCACTTTTGGAAGTTAAGGTGTCGAAAAAGTGCACCCCGTTGTGGCGCGAAGCCCATTTCGAAGTCAAAATGGTAGAAATGTAACAGCACCACATGTTCGGACCACTTTGGGCGTTCCAGAATCGTTTTTCATGGCAAGCGCAATGGATTCTGCACCTTGACAAAATTGAGCAACACGTGTGGGCTTTGCAGCAGTTTCAAAAACGATGGCAGGCGTGGGACTTTTGAAGAGGATCTCCCAACATGCAGTTTGCGTGGCAGGCGTAATGCAAGAGACATCTGCACCAGACGTTTTAGGACTTCAGGCCGCTGATTTCCTGAGAGTGGTTGCCTTTTGGAGCATCAGATCTTCAGGTTTGCTAAGATAGTTTTGCGTGAGACTTGCAGCACTTCGTATGACCTGGCCTCACTTTTTCGTCATCTTGAATAGCTGGCCGTACAAACCCGTACCCGTTCAAATGATTCAACACCCGTTCAAAATGCTTTCAGAATGAGTTGGCTGCCTGTTCGCGAATGCAACAAAACGTTGCCTTTTGTTGCTTTCACAGCTGCTCTTATAAGGATAAGCGGTCGGACAAAACTTTTGGCATTCGTACTATGAACCCGAAGAACTAGTTAGCTATTTCAATTTGCACTAAGCAATTCCAGGTATTGTGTTTACCAAAAAATATGCAATATATACCTAGCACTCCCAGGACCGTATTTTTTAGGCTCTTCTGATCAAAACCTTGTTTCTGAGTAAAAAACCTGCACAGGGGTGTAAAGTGGAAATCTCAAAATCGTTTTTTTTTGAAGCCGTTTGTATCCTTGTTTGCGTCCCATCCGTTTGGTTTAGTTTAGTTTACTCATGGCAGACTATCTTCCTAGAGTGGACAATTGTTCTCTGTAACTCTGCTAGGAAGAAATTGAACCTAGTGTGGTTCCGGTACCTTGAATACAACTGTCATTGAATCGGAAAACCACTGCCAAAGGGAAACAATATCAGGATAAGTGTAGCGGTTTCAAAAGTAAATTGCAAAAACGAAGCGCACTTTTGTCAAAAGGACAATACTATCCTGGTCTGCCAACCGATCCTTCTGCCGCTGGAGGGTAGCACCCCAAGATTTAGTACCACAATAGAGAGATTTCAGCAAATAACTCAAATATATATTCATTATTCTATTTAAGGAGAACTGTACCATAATTGAAAATGGTAGGTATTTGTACCCAAGAACTTGCAAAAAATGCACAAGATGTGTGCCCGGGGAAATGTTTGCAACAGTTGTGCGCAATTTTGCGCAATCTGCACGTAATGTCGAAAACATTTGTGCCTTGAACGGGGCTTGCCAAATACGCAGGACATACCTAATGCCTATGTATCCTGACCCGTAGTGGGACCCGTAGCAAGGCGCAAAAATGCGTAAAATAGCGTAGGAAATTACGTAGAAATTACGTTATTCTGGCATGATTTTTACGATCGTTTTTCATTACCCGAACCCACATTTTTGTGATGTTCCTTTGCTTGTCCTTTTTGCAAATAAGTGCGCTTTTCGAAGGTCTAAAGGCGACTTTGGCCCTACCACATGTTTTTTTGTGTTTTTGCACTACTTCTTCAAAAATGTAAAGTCGCTCGCCTCGCGAACATCTGACATTTCTTGACCAAAAGCCGACTTTGCCTCACCAAAAGGGTCCAAAAGGCTACTATTCCCTAATTTGTTTTCAGCGGGTTGGTGCAAGCCATTGTTGTTGTACAACAGGCTTGTGAAAATCTTGAAAATTGTGGTTCCCTCAAAGAGTCCAAAATTTCTTTCCTTTCTGGACAAAGGCAAACATTTTGAATAGTCACTATTTAAATACCATCGTATCTGATGGTCTGATGGGAATGTTGTCGCTGTTTAACCAATAGATACCCGTGGATTGCTGAAACGACCAGCTTGACGGGCCACAGCACTACACTAGCCCATCATTGCCAATCATTCCATGAATCCTGCTGTGCACAAGGGTTCTGGCCCCGTCCGAGAATTCCAATTCTGATTTGACAAGCAAGTACAGGGGCGTCAAGATAGGATTTACCTCCAAGCCATGGATCAATTTCATGAATTTCAGCGAAATTTCTGAAAAACTCCAAACAACTTCAAACAATATGTTTTTTTTTGGAAAGGGCCGTAAAAACAATCAAAAACATGTTTTTTTTAATGTTTTTTTTTGAAAGGAGCGTATTTTGGACAAAGGGGCGTAAGTTGATCCAAAATATGGTGGCAGCGCCTGTAAGAGGCCCGCGGGGTTGGACGTCTTCATCATGGTCTTTTCCATCTCATCATTGAAAATTCCCATTTTTTCCACGTTTCTATTTGGAACATACAAAATTCCAAGGCATTTTCATGCTGTAAGGCTTGTGATTTCGGCGCCAGTTTTGGCATTTCGCCAGCACGAAATGCAAATTTTCAAGTTGAGGTCCAAAAAAAAAGTTGCAATGGTGTGAATTTATTGCAAATAGCATTGAATTTGGTNCCCCCCCACCCCCCCCCTCCCGTCTATAACGTAGCATGACGTATGTTTGCAAGTGCAAATGAACGTTATCAGCCCACCCCCCCCCAACCCACCCCACCCGTCTATAACGTAGCATGACGTATATATGCATTATAACGTAGCATGACGTACATATGCATTTTGAACAACCTGCGCGGGCCCCTTACAGGCGCCGGCACCCAAAATATGGGGGGGGCTTTTTTTCTAGGGACCAAAAGGTCCTAGGTATATATATATATATATTCCCCAAACAATGTATCCACACTGAGGGGTTCTTTTGGTAGTGTAAAGGGCCGGGGTTAGATCAGGGTGCTCCATTTTGGGCCCTGGCTTTTTCAACCTAGCTTCTCGCCCCAAAGTTCCGTTGTGACATGTCCATGTGCATTTCAACTGCGCAGGCTCGCGCAAAATGCGGGCCCCGGTTTCGAAGGCGTCGTTTTACCGGCGCACGGCGCCCGTTGTTTGAGCTATGTCCATTTTTCGTGGCAGGCACGCCACTATGAGACGTGGTTTTTGGAAGCCATTTTCGTGGCAGGCGCAATCTTTGGTGAACTTGGGCGACGTTTTGATAGGGTCGAAAGTCTCGTTTTGGGACATGATGATGATTTCGGCTCTCAAATGCTGCAAGTAAGGTGCAAGTGGAAGGTTCTGGCTCTGAAATGCTGCAAATAGCACGGAAATGGTAACATGGATGCTGTTTGACGCGAGTCCTTCTTGTTGTTCTTGTTCTGATGGTAGATTCTATCAGAATTAGCAACGCTTGATCGACTCCAAATTTACTTGTTTGCAGGATTACTCTCGGGTCTGAATTCTTCCCACATTCAACCCATGGTTTTCCTGCGATATATAACCGTGAATTGCCTATGAAATAACTATTGCTTGCGCGACAAACTGTGGTTTGGATCCGTCTCTCCACACAGCCGTGAATTTCTATACAACCGGTGACTTGCGCCTGATAACCCATGCTTAAAAAACAGGTTAGAGCACCCCAAGACTCGCAGCACCCAGACCATTCAGTTTGGCGAGTCCCGTCGAAAGTTTTAAACATGCTGGCCCCCTACTTCAACATGCCTACTTGATTCTCTAGAACGATGGCCAACTACAACTTGCAGTGAAAATGGCTAAACTTGGTTTTCCCTGATAACACCTATGTTTACCTTGCACGCCTGGGTTTGGCAGGGCAGGGCATAATATGTATACCATTTCGTCCCTTTAAAAAAATTCCCCCCATATTTTGGGTCAACTTAAGCCCCTTTGTCCAAAATATGACCCTTTTACAAAAAAGGAGTTTTTGATCATTTTTATGTCCCTTTCCCAAAAAATATTGTTTTAGATTTTTTTGGTTTTTTAAAGAACTTGGGTCAAATTCATGAAATTGAGCCATGATTTTGGAGGCAAATCCAATCTTGACGTCCCTTTATCTGCTTGTCAAATCAGACTTCGCCAGAAATGCACAGCAGGATGCATGGAAACATGGACAATGATTGGCAATGATGAGCAGGGTTGTTACCATATTGCCCAACAACAAGTTGTAGGCCGGTCAAGCTGGTCGTTTCAGCAATCCCCGGGTATCTATTATTGTTTACACAGCCACAACATTCCCATCAAACCATCATATACGATGGAAACAGTGACAATTCAAAATGTTTGCCTTTGTCCAAAAAGGAAAGAAATTTTGGACTCTTTGAGGGAACCACAATTTCCACAAGCCTGTTGGCATTTTCTACCTCATTTTCGCCTTTTTACGCCATTTTACGGGTTACGGGTCCCACTACGGGTCAGCATACGTATACATTAGGTATGTCCTGCGTATTTGGCAAGCCCCGTTCAAGGCACAAAATATTCTGCAGTCTAATGTTTTCGACATTACGTGCAGATTGCGCAAAATTGCGCACAACTGTTGCAAACATTTCCCCGGGCACACATCTTGTGCATTTTTTGCAAGTTCTTGGCTTCAGAAATTGCAAAAAACGATCAAATAGGACACAAATACGTACAAATTTCAAACATGGTGCGGTCCTCTTTACATATAATATGTACTGTATGATTTGCAATCTTTGGGTTATTAGCTGAAATCTCTATTTTTTGGTACTAAACCTTAGGGTGCTACTCTCCAGCTGCAGAACGATCGGTTGACAGACCAGGATAGTATTGTCCTTTTGACAAACAACGCGCTTTGTTTTTGCAATTTACTTTTGAAACCGCTACACTTGTCCTGAAATTGTTTCCCTCTGGCAGGGGTTTTCCGATTCAATGGCAATTGTATTCAAGGTACCAGAACCACACTAGGCTCAATTTCTTCCTAGCAGAGTTACAGAGAACAATTGTCCACTCTAGGAAGATAGTCTGCCATGAGTAAGCCAAACGAATGGGACGCAAACAACGGTACAAACGCTTCAAAAAAAAATGGTTCTGGGAGCGCTAGGTATATACATGTAATTTATGTATATTGTATGTGTGGTTGTGTGTACAATACACATGCATTGATTTGTGTGTAAATCTCTAGGTACAGTTAACATGTGTATTAATCACATTGAAAATATCCCGTTATACCCCCATTAAATCACCAACAGATTGAACATGTGCAACATGTTGGCTGATAGCACTATTTCTCAATTAAAATGATACAACGCAGCTTGAGTGTTGTTCAAGAAGGCTCTGTACAAGACCTTGAGGGGCTCGGATCCAATGCGGTCTACATATTTTCAGCTATACGGCCAGAAACCA
The DNA here is from genome assembly GCA_003297045.1 of Symbiodinium sp. clade C Y103. Lineage (NCBI taxonomy): Eukaryota > Dinophyceae > Suessiales > Symbiodiniaceae > Cladocopium > Cladocopium sp. clade C. The sequence goes on along the minus strand of BGPT01002713.1, from coordinate 46,789 downwards.
GGATCGCTCATCTACGCGCGTCTGCGCGTTTGGAAGGTCCAGCAGCCTCGCAAGAGGCAACCGTGACATTGCGCACCTTGCACAAAATAAATGCTGTGTCGTATCGCGTGATTCCTTTCGTTTCAGGGACCCTCAGCCGCTTTTCAACTCCTCTTTCCAACCTCCTGATATTTCCCTTCTCACAGGCCCCGGGGCGAGACTCAACCAAGAGCTCATTCTCGACGATGTGTGTTCCCAGCAAGTCGAGGGCAAAGTAAGGGTTGGATGTACTGTATATAGATTGAATACATGTATATATTGTATTATATAATGTTATATATATTATATATCAACCATATATATATATATATCCCCGAGTTTATTGAATAGATTCTATACCTCTACCCTTTAGTTTCAATCTATTCATTGTATATTATATATTTCACCCTTCTTCTGTTATATAATATATTCAATGATATTCAATGTATAATACAGAACTATCAGAAAAATCCAAGAATTTGAGGGAGCCTCGACCCATTGTGGTGGAACTTTCTCCGTATTCTAAGCTAAGAATTTGATGGACCCTGGGCTTCAAGCTTTCGGATTCTTAGCTCTCGGGCTGTAATGTAAATCCCTAGGTTTTAATTTTCAATCCACAACTTACGATGGCTGGCTAAAAAGCATCCCCATGAACTTCGCCAAGAATCCTTGGCATCGGAGTCTTGCAAGGCCTCTTGCTGGAGCTGGTGGTGCACCGAGTACAGATCTCTGGTGTTCAGCAACTTCGCCACCCGCCGCCTGATACGCTGCTTCGCATCGGAGCGGCGGGTCCTGGGCATGGCCGTCCGCATCTGATCTGCATGGGTAAGATGGGAATATTCACAATGGTCTCCTTTTAAACAGCCAGATGCATGGTAGGAATGGAACAAGCAAGGAGATCGATGATTGGGATGCTGTGGTCCCAATGGGCCAACTCGACGATTGGGATCCTGTCGGCCCGCTGGGCCAACTCGATGATTGGGATCCTGTCGGCCCGCTGGGCCAACTCGATGATTGGTATCCTGTGGGCGCGCGGGGCCAACTCGATGATTGGGATTGTGTGGGCCCGCTGGGCCAACTCGATGATTGGTATCCTGTGGGCGCGCGGGGCCAACTCGATGATTGGTATCCTGTGGGCCCGCTGGTCGAACTCGCTGATTGGGATATTGTAGGCCTGCTGGTCGAACTTGCTGATTGGGATATTGTAGGTCTCCTGGTCGAACTCGCTGATTGGGATCCTGTAGGCCTCCTGGTCGAACTCGCTGATTGGGATCCTGTAGGCCTGCTTGAGGAATTCGATGATTGGGGTCTTGTAGGCCCACTGGACGAACCCAGGGATTGGGATTCTGTAGACCCACTGGACGAAGTCGACCTTGGACCGGATCTGGAAAATCAGCCGGTTGGGTTTGAGACTCAGCTGCTTGAGATGTTCTCTCCGCATCCGAACCAGATTGCCCAGATTCCCCGGATTGCCCAGATTGCCCAGACTGCCCGGATGGCCCGGAGGATCCCATGTCTTTGCCGACGAACGCATCCCCAAGCCACTGGTTCACATGTAGAACATATCCTGACCATCAGGAAAATGGGGTGTGTTCAGGCATGGTTCATGTCCAAGCGGATGGAATGGATTTCGAGGATGTCTCAGTCAATGATGTCAAATCATGGTGTCAGAAACAATGATGCACGCCAGAGCAACCAATACATGTTGGTCACAGAGATTACAGTACCATCCACGTTGCATGCACTTAAGAATGGGTTGCCCTTTCCTGGATTGCGATAATAATCCCCAATATTCATATACTACTACTACTACTACTAATAATAATAATAAGAAGAATAATAATAATAATATTAATAACAATAATAATAAGGATAATAATTATTACTATATATATATTATATATTATATATATATCTATAGATATATAATATATATTATATATATTATATATATAATATATATATAATATATTATATATATAGATATTATATCTATATATATCTATAGATATTATATATCTATATTATATATATATATTATATATATATTATATTATATATATAATATTATATATATATATATTATATTATATATATATATATATATTATATTATATATAATATATATATATATATATATTATATATATAGGTTGGCAAAATGCCCCAACTACTCAACCAAACAATACTTGATTATCAATGATCTCCCCATGTTTTAGATATGTGTGTTTCTGAACCCCCTTAAAATGATGGTGAAATCCCCAAGTCATCATCATCCAATGGAGTTTAGCAGTCACTTCTCACCTGGGTTCCTGGAATCCCCTCCTGTCATAGTTGATGCGGAACCCGACGATTCGCTGCCAGATGCTGCCGTAGGTGCTGGCGGCATCTTTCGGGACACCTGAGGTAACGAAAATCGGACCTTTCGTGGCCAAAATGGCCGATTTTACGAACAAATTCATGGATTCAATGATTCGATCGTCAGCTATTTAATTTTGATGTGTTTTATTGTGTCTTGCAAAAAAAAAACGAACAAACACTGGAATTCGACCAGCAAGAAGCCGTTTAGCAAGAACGAAGGGTTCCACGAACGAAAAATCAGAATGTCAACGACGAACCCTTTGGATTTCATCAACACAGCTCGGAAGGAACCAAGAAGCATGGGCAGAATGGGAGATTGAAGCAACAAAACACCAACGAAAATGTGTCACAACATGACATTACATGGCTTGATGTCATGGACGTCGTATAGGGTAAGCCAAAAAAGCTAAGACTTTCAACAAGCCAACTGCCGAGTCGCCGAGTTTTTCTTGAACGTCTGACACATTTCATCTCTAATCAAATCTGGGACAAATGCTCTTGGACCGGCATGACTTGTGCAATTTAGCGAGGAAAATTTGAGATGCAACCATGACAACCACGAGTAAAATTTCGGCCACAATTTCAACAAGTTGATCAGTAAATATGAAGTTGAACATAGTTCGAACCAACAAAAAGCAAAAATATACAAACATGGGAATCGTTATGCTTCCTCTAATAGACAAAGAACCTGCGGCAACATGAGATGCAGGGCCAGGACCTGACTAGTCCTATGGCTTCTACCGGTTTGTTGTGGCCTCCCTTATAAGATTGAAGGAAACCCTACAGTACTGAGATTAAAGCCATGCGAATGACTGTGTATTGCTGAATTTCATGTGCAAAGGTTCAATAATGTGAATTGAACTACCCAGAGGGTAATGCCAATCCTACCCATCTTCGCATCTTCGCCCACCAGATCTATAGCAGAAATGAGTGGGCAAACTGTCTAGTCTTCCTAGAGGTGGTACACCCAAAGCATACACCATCCTCTTCTGGCCCAACTTGACCAAAGAATTGATAAATCTAAAAGAAACAGGTTCCCAAAAAGATATTATACATTACTATACTATCTTTACTTCGAGTGATCTCCGCAAACTGACATAGATTGGGACTTTGATCTGACAAAAATTCTGACGTTTTACCTGACGTATGTTCTATGGCGTTTCATCTGACATCTTTTATATATTCTCACATTTCTTTGGCATTCTATCTGACACATGCATATTCGGACATTTTATCTGAGATTCTATTTGACATATGTTTTGATGCTATTTCCTTTTGTTTTTATCTAACCTAGATTCGGACATTTTCTCTGGCATTCTGTCTGACATGGGTTCCGATATTTTGGCTGACATCTTGTGTGGCATTTTGTCTGACATTCTATCACATACATTCTGCATTTTCCGCATCTTTTCTGACATCATTTTCTTGGACATTCTATCTGAGATAAGTTCTGCCCACCTCACAGAAATTTTTGTATTTTATCTGGCATGGGTACAGCGTCGAGATCGCGATACTGCACGGGTCCTGCAAGTTTGTTGCAGCAGACTAATCTTGGTGGAAAATAATCTGGCATTGGGCCACTCCCAAATTGAGGTGGACTAGTTGAACCACAAGTGAAGAAATTCATACAAGCGAGTCTAGTCTAGTGTGATGCTATGCATTGTCAATCAGGCGGTCTGCACTCTTGAGGTATACGATATATCACCCCGAATTTGGTGATTGTTCAAAAAATTACCAAACGGCCAGCAATGGCGCGTGGTGTTACGCCAAACTGCGAAACTAATGGTGGAACCAACTTTAAACCCTTGTGGATCTGGTTTATTGTGAATCCAAAATTGTTTGATCAGGTTTCCCGCTGGGAAGTGCGAAAGTGCAGCTGTGGCACATGAGCGAAGCGGGCTCAGCAACGACGCGTTGTTCAACAACAAAAATAAGACTTGAGCCATTGCAAAGCACGATTTCGCTGAAGTTCATAGGCAAACAAAAAATCACCCGTTTTCCACGATGGCTAACGCTAGTAAAAAGAAACAATTTAATTGTATAATATAATATAATTATATTTAGATTCATATAGTCATTTAGTGGGGTGACGGTGGATATGACGCATCCAGACATGTTCTTCCATATGTATCCATATGTGGCGACTCATCCATTTACCAACCATGCATCAAACTTTCTATAGACCACTGCATCATGTTTTGTGGCTGAAATACAATATCCACCTGGATGATTTGCATGCGGAATCTATCACAGCAACGGGAAAAATTAAATGAAATGTCTAGATTTGATGCGAGCATCATATACAATAAGGATCAATAAGGAAACTTCCAGTTTCAAAATTTGAATGACAGACTGTGATCAACCAATACTGGTTTGAGCCGAGTTACATATGTATACCAGCAATACCCGCGCGAAAAAGGCGGAAGTTGTATTAGGGTTACACTATGAAGCCTATTTTTCATCTATAGAATTTGCACGCGCCGTGCGACAACCAGGCCCGTGCGTGCGTGCTTTGTGCGGGCCTTTTTCACTGTTTTGTCAATGATCATGACACGCAGAGACTTACGTTGCGATGCAACACCAAGGGACACTTTGTTGTCTAAAGGTTGCAATCCACCCTGCACACTTCATCTCATTTCCTCTCATCGGAAATCTCTTCACCTCATCTCATCTCATCTTTTCTGTTCTCATCTCTTCTCATATGTCATCAAAGTTCTTCTCAACTGGTTCAATCTCAGCTAACCATTGCTCAACCTTTCAATCTCATGTCATGGAAGCTCTTCTTAACTCACCCACACACACACACACACCTCTTCTGCGCGTCAGAAAGCTCAGTGCTTCCCACTTCTACTTTGTACTAAAAAGCTTGCACAAAGTACGCCCCTCCACTACTTTGTGCTACACAGCTTCCACAAGGCACCTCCCAGTACTACTTCGTGCTACAGGACTTGCATAAAGCACTTCCCGGTACTACGTCGTACTACAAAGCTTGCCCAAAGCACCTCCCAGTACTACTTTGCACTACAAGACTTACACACAGCACTTCCTAGTACTACTTCGTATTACAAGACTTTCACAAAATACTTCCCAGTACGTACGGCAAGGCTTGCACAAAGCACTTTTCGGTACTTTGCAGTACGCTTTCACAAAATGCTTCCCAGTACTACCTCGTATTTCAAGACTACACAAAGTACGTCCTGGTACTACCTCGTAGTACAAGACATGCACAAAGTACGTCCCCGTACTACTTTGTACTACAAAGCTTGCACCGAGAAGGTTTTACACAGAAAAACTTTTACACACTGCAAGTTTTTACACAAAGAATCGTTTGCACAGAGATTTTGCACAGAACATTTTTTTACACAAAGAAACTATTTTACAGAGAAGGTTTCACACACAGACGCTTTTACACGAAGCAAGCTCTTACAGACAGCAAGCTTTTACACACAGACGCCTTTACACAGAGAAGCTCTTACACACAGAAGCTTTTGCGCGCAATGGCACCAGAAATTGCATGTCCAAGCCCACATCTCGGCGCCAAAGCGAAAAAAAGACGACTTTGAAGCACTTTTGAAAAGCAATTCTAAAAGAAAAAAGATCAGCGCCAAGATGCGGCCACTCCAATACGATTTACGAGGCCCAGCTGCAAAAGACAAAAAAACTACGCGTGCATCCGCAGCACCAAGGCACTTTGATGCAGCCATTACACATGCGTTTTGCAGCGCTATGTAGCAAACCCACCTGTATCTACGCTCATGGCAACACAACATGTCCGCAACCAGAGATTCCACAAGACAGAAGGACTACACACACACACAGACACGAACAACTGCACATTGCAGAACACCATGGAGGCACCGATGACGCGTCGAAACGATCCAAGCCGCAGCCGCCTCACACACGAGCTGCCTTTCATCCCCGGCTGCAGCCATTTTATCTGAAAAAACACAATGTTTCGCGCTCTGGCTTCCTTTCCAGCGCAAGTCCTATGAAGTCTCCACTTCCCCAAGTCATCACTTCCCTGAGCATAGTGGGCTGCTTATTGAGCATGGTTGGACCACGTCCTGCCGGCCTTGGGTCTCCATCTTTGCCATCAGCAGGAAGGCACCTTCCCAGCCTGGTGATACATGGTAAGCCGAGGAGCCAGATGGATTCATGGAGATTCAAGGGATTCTGCATAAAGATAATTTCAAAATTGATTTTACAGTAAACCAGCTATTTATCTGGGATTTCTGGGGTTGACACCTCAAATACAATACCCACAAGATTGGATGGTTACTCCAATTAGCAAGCATCTGGAGGTTTAGGGGCCTGCAATTCCCTATTATTGTCTTTGGCTATGTCGCCCCGGAAAGTTTTCATGAGGGGGATCATCATCCAACCAACCAACGAACCATTGTTTATGTCCCCTGATTGTATTTAGTATACCCGGCCTTGCTAGTTGCATCCCCAGTATCAGTTCTGTGCCAAATGATACATGTATCTGTATATGTAGTTGTACCTGAGAAAACCACCAACATCTAGATCAAAAATATATATTTCGCTGCATGGATGGTATGATAAATTTTACTATCCACCAATCCAATTTTGTTTTCTCTTAAATCCAGTTAAAACACTGTTTTTTTTCTTAAACATGATTAAACATGATTAAACTCCAATGTTTTCCCTATGTTTATTGCTTTATTGCTTAAACATGGCTAAACTCTCATCCTTGATGGCCAACCCCGGCATTTTAACAGCGCTTCGCCATGGACCGGGGCCTAAGGCGTGCAGTAGCGCGTTGTGTGCGGCCAGGTCCCAACAGGGCGAGGCCGCCTCGAATCAATCCCATGGTGAACCAAACTTGGTGGATGTCACCAACCATTTCATGGGGATAGATATCATATATCATTACATCTATCTATATATATATATAACAGAATATATATCAGATAGATATATAATGATATATAATGATATATATATATATATATCATATATGTCATATGCATCATGTTACATCTATGTATATATGATATATATATATATAGGATACCAACACCTGCATATAATGGATATCATGGGATATCATGGGGTGATGTCATATTTTTTCTGGGCATTTCACGGGAATATGACCGTTTTCTATGGAAGCCACGGCCTGTGAAAGATTGTGAAAGTAGATCGTGTACCATGATGTACCCATTATGTTAATGCTGGTTTTCCATAGCTATGTTAGGTTAGCAGAGGGTATCTTTCACAATACCATTCCCAGAAAGAGAAAACAAACAAGTTGCATTTGAAGACTAGACCACCACATTTGCTGTGTATGAAAACGAGAGCAATCATACTCATGTATGGCCATTTGGTGGGGAACGCGTGGTTAGTCATCAAAATATGGAACATCATCATATTGACATTTTTGATAGGTAAATTATCGAGATAAATGTGCTATAGGCATAGATGATTTTCCCAGCTATAAACCTCCAATTGCTGAGGATGTTCCCATGTTTTTCCCATGATTTTCATCTCAACCTCCATTTCAGACAAACGCATCAGCTGCATCAGCCGACCTTCATCAGTTGCAGTGCCAGCTGCCAGCGCCGCTCTTTGGCCAAGGCGCTCAAAACCGCCTGGGGTGTCCAAAATAGGGGGAGAGTTACACCAATTTATGGCCAAAGATCTGGGATTGAGTTCAATCTACACAGAAGCAGGGCGGAGAAAACGGACGCTACAACCAATCCACAGGGTTAAAGCCATGTGTGTCCCTCTGATCATCAAGCAGCTTGCTATGGAAAATGAGCAAAATCTTAGATTGCCAGATCTGCTTCTTTGGCAGAAAATCACAGACATGAACACACCATCTTCAGATGTAAAAAAGAGTAACGAGCTCCATTTAAGACACTTCAGTATACTCATACCCTATGGATCACTTCATATCCCGGCATGTGACTGTGAGCAAGGCGGCATCTTGGAGACCATGCGCCTGGCAGGGCAGATTTCATGATCTTTGATCCAGTCCTCACCTTGGTTAAGCATGGCTAATTTGTGAAAGTCAAAACCGCTACAAACCCCAAGTCTTGTTCTCCGGTTCTCCGAAAATGAATCAGTCCACAATCCTCCTAAACAAGGCAGGATGACCCCTACAACAACTGAAGTGGTAAACCCAATCGTGAAACGTACCCCATTTGACCCAAAGCTACCGCTGAAATCCCGTGGCTGTTGCTTAACCCCAATTTCTGTTGCTCAAAACACATGTTTGATGGGTCACATCCCCATTAAAATATATCCCATTTCTCATGCTTAAATCTTTGACTAAAACAAAGCTATGATAGGTAAATCCCCCATTTTAACTGGTTAAATCTATGCTGAATCCCCCATGTTGAACCCCCAGCGTTTGATGTGAAACATGTTTTTTTCTGGATCTTAGATGATGTTGTTTGAATCCATATTTCGGTCAAACATGGTGAACGCGTGTGAAAGAAAATATGATGGCTAAAACCCGGTTATCGATGGTGAACACCAAGTTTAAACCATATCATATACATAATAATCATTTATGATAATCTACTAACGATATCTAAAACACAATGCCATTGGTACCAATATTCAGCAGATAGTGATTCACCCAATCATTGACCGATCAAGAATCATGTCAAACCATAGTAATTTACCGTGCTTTTATCTACACTACCCCCCAAAAAAAAATGCCGAAAAGGGTTTCCAGGATGGTACTTCGATGATGTTTTCCCCATATTCTCCTCAAAGTTTAGATCCTTATTGTGGGCTGCTACATCTTAACAAGTGGAACTCATCAACATGTTCTTCAATAAAATCATACTTTATAGTCTACATAATTAAATAGGCACCAGAAATGGCGGATAAGATGATGATAAGATGCATTTGTAGCATGGAGTCTCGAAACTCCGAAAGACCTGCTCTGAATTCCAACAAAAATCGGCCCAACGTTCGCCTCGATGAGTTGCAGGGCCTCCCTCCACCGCCGCTGCCGGCCGAGGGCGCTGCCGCAGGCCGCGACGGCCGCGGCATCGGCGGAGCCGTCCGAGGTCGCCAGGGGCAGCAGCGCCAAAGCGCGCCTTGGGGCAGCGATAACTAAGTCACTAAGCTTGAGAAAGATAAGATCAGAGATTGGATGACTAGATGATTTTGGATGACTGGATGATACTTTGGATTTCGGATGGTTTTTGGATCATAATCCTGTGTAGATAGGATGGGAAACAACAAAACAAACACCAACCAGTTGTCTAATGTGGTACGCCCAAGAGCACCCGAGGAATGGACCGAAAAGTCGACAAGTTGGGAACTTCACAGCTTCCCATCTTGGAGGGTGTACGCCCAAACCCATATGTCATATATCTCTATACACCACTATCCACAATGATGGTCTACCATCATTCAGATCTTTGTTTAAAGGGGATGGATCAACCAAGTGGTGCAAAATGGAGGTGTCATCCCAAAAACGGGGTTGCTCCGAACATGCCCGCTACCAGGGGGATGTATCAAGGGGGAAACAGAATGATAAAATCACTAATACTACTGTTTTCGCTTGTCAAAGCTTGTAGCAATCATTTAGCAGGACACAACTTTGCAAGCTTGGAGATGTACCTGCTTTATACCTCCTCAAGGTATTGCATAATCCCTCTAGTTCCAAACGCCCTGAGGGACCCAAAATGAATAGAACCAATACAAACTGAGTTTCTAGGGGTTATCACTGGGTCCATGTTCCACCCCCAAGCGCTGATTCGAATCTTTAGTTTATATCCATATTTTAGGTATCCAACAAAGATTTAGCATGTTCAGATCAGGGGATTGATATTACATTGGTATTTAGTATACACATTTCAGACATTTCTGGATGGCTACCCTCTGGTAAACTGACATAACTATGGGAAATCACCACGTTTAATGGGAAAAAACACTATTTCTATGGCAATTTTCAATAGCTACGTTTAATTACCAGAGGGCAAACCATGAAAACCCCTGTTATAATCCACCAGGCTGCTGCCACTCTGCAGTGGCCACAGCGGCACCCAGCAATGCCTCGAAGAAGCGCTCCGTCGAGACATGTAATATAAATAGTAATTGTTCTCACTAGCGTTATCATTGTGATAAACATCATGTGTATATCATATTTATTTGTATGTATATATAATTATATATATATATACCTCTATCAAACTACCATAGGACTCCAATAGGTCTGGAAGTTTGGAAGATTTTAGACCTGCACGCTGCACTTTTTGGGGGATCCATCTTCATGCTACATGAACTGGACCAGCACATCCACGTCCTCAAAGTTGTCTGAAAATTAGAAGTTGGAAGTCAAAATTTGGAAGTCAAAGAATGTGTGTGTTTTGGGGGTTCACACATTCTCTTGGAATGATACAGTACTACAAACTGGTCCTTGCAAAAGAAAAGGCCTGGGTGATAAACAAGACCCTCAGGAAAAGGATGAAAAGGTACCATCTGGTAAATTAACATAGACCCTGGCAAATAAGGGTTGGAAGATTAGTTTCCTCTAAAAAGTAACTATCCTCAGGGTCTTTGTTAATTTACCAGAGGGTAAATCAACAAAAGGTATCAAGAAACCCATCGGTTCTCCCACCCAGTCGCCTGGATGCTGCTTGGCTCTGGCTCCTCCGGAAGCAGCTCCATGGCCTTCCATTGCTGAAGCTGATCTCCGTGGGTTTTTCGGACATTTTACAGAAAACCCATGGCATTTGTAAATTCCCTGGATTCAGATCATCATCCCCGAATCCCAGAATTGGTGAGGATTTATATCATGTTAGGATTCTCCAAGAAGTGTTATCATCCCGATTTTCCCCGCCAAGTCTGGGATGGGATGATAGAACTTGGCGCAGAAGGAAACAAGAATGGAGTCTGATCAACAATCATGAGGATCCTACCGGGCAAAATATGCATTCTGACCAGAACGACAAGCGATTGACACTTAAGCCAAACATGGCTGTTTACAGATCCGAAAAGTCATCTTCCAAACGCATTTTGGTGGGAACAATGGAGTACATTGGAGTAGATGTGTAGATGATGCATACACATCTATTTATGTGATATAACATCATCAGACATTCTCTATCCAGAACCCGCCGAATGTGGCTTGACGACCTATGTACGAGCGTATCATTAGAAGCTCACTCTGGCCGATCCCACTTCATCCTGGTGGATGACCCATTGGAATAGTGACAGATTCCGCTTGCTCGATATTGACTTGGAGAAGATTGCACAACACTTCGAGTCAACACACCACTCTCAGATTCGCTCATGAACGTCTTGCTACAAACAGCAACTTGCAGGATCATCTCACGCATCGTAATGATATGTAATGACTAATAACCCTTCATCAGTGGGTGTCAAACAGCCAGGGTGTGTCAAAGCTACATGTCTTCACCGGCGCCTGCTCGAAAGCGTGCTGTGCAGCTATGGCTTTCAGCAGGGCATTGAAACTTCGCAGCTCCAAGTGCTCCACCTTTTTGGCGCGTTGAAATAAAATTGGTTTCAGAATGGTTCAGATGGTTTCATCCCGAGTTCTGTTGATTTCTCTTCTGGGCATCATGCGTCTTGAAGAAACACGTCGTACTTGGTTCATGGGGTTCTGACCACACTGGGCATGGCAATGATGACTCTCTGGCAAGGTGGGGGTTAAATCCTGACTTGCAGAATGCTGAGTGATTCCACTCGATCCTTCCCAGTCAGAGGGATGGACAACTAAATGCGGTGGTTGTTTTGAGACACATGGTAAAGTTGGGATTGCTTTACAAGGCCAAGGCTCAATTGCATTCAATCGCAATATTTTACAGAAAAATGCAGCGTTCACCAACTCATCTGTCAGCTGCTCAACTATTAGATCAATATATGTATATTATACAGATTTTTCATGCTTACGTCCACTCCTTGATAAAGATTTTGTTAACATGTCCCCGTCATTTGGATGGTGCATAAGCACGCCAGAGCATTCATTACGGTTCAAAAATCGAGTCAAGTGGGGGCACTTTGTCCTCTCATCGTTTTGGATGGAAATTCTCTCCGTACTCAGTTGATGGAGGGGTCCTATCCATGTTCGTGTTGGTTCAAATACCCATATACAGATTAAGTTCCAAATGCGTCTTGGATGAATCCCCATTTTTGCTCCTGAAAGTCCTCATGCTTGCTTGTGAAATTTGATATTTACAAACCTGAATCCCCGCATTTTAGGTGTGCATGCCATCGTTTTGCTAGTTCAATTCCTTCTCGCCAGGGACATCATGCTAAATCCCTCACAATCTCTCATGTTTGTTTACCAACTCCTTATGCTTATGGTTTGATTCATGTAAATTCCCCTATTTATTGTGAGTTTATAACATCTTTCAGCCAGCAGTCTCCACCTTCATTGATTCATATGCCCACACCTAAGCACACAAATTGATATGGTTTTGTTTCAAAATAGGCTACCCCAAAATCCAACGTTTTACCATCATGTTCCCCATTAAAGTTGTTATTTTGGCGTATATTTAATTTTCAGACAAACCAATACCCTCCTCATATCCCTTCACATCCCCGGAACCCAAATGAACCCCATTTTGGATTTTCAACCCCTCCATTTTTCGGGTAAAGCCCGTCAACACAAGAGTCATTGAGGTTCTAGGTATACATTTAAAAAATATACACAGACAAAATAGTAAACACATAATGCAACAGAATATAGTATAAACTAATATCATCAAACACAACATAGATCAAGGACATAACTCATAATTATGCCGTTGCAAACATGTATGGGAAATAAATATTAACAACACTATATTTATATTTTAACATCTATAGAAAATATCACTAAGACTGTATTTCGATAACAGATAAAGGATGATAAAGGGTTTTTAACAGCATATCACCTCCGGGACTCCTCCAAAACCGCACTTTCCCTCAGTTCTTGCCACTTTTTTGCGATTTGAAAGAGAAGAGCAACCAAAACGTCCCATTATGCTCGGGACCCCCGCGCGCGACTTTTCGAAACCGCAATTTTACGTTAGTTTTTGACAATCGAAGCTCATGTCGTGCGAAAGGGTTGCGCGGAACTCCAGAAAATTACTTCAGTTTTTGACAATCGAACCTCATTTCGTGTGAAACGGTTGCATGTTCGTGATCGCTCGCTGGCACCGCCCGCCTTAAGAAAGAATAGGCATTCGCAGAAAAGAGAAGAGAGAGAGGAAAGAGAGAGAGGAAAGCAAGAAACGGAGCAGATGTAAGATTTGAAGACGGAAGATGAGCAGATGTAAGATATGCCGATGTGAAGATATGCAGATGTGAAGATATGCAGATATAAAATGTGCAGATGTAAGACGTGCAGATGTGAGATTTGCAGATGTGAAGATCTGCAGATGCAAGATATGCAGCTGCAAGATGTGCAGATGTAAGATGTGCAGATGTAAGATGTGCAGATGTGAAGATATGGAGATGTGAGATATGCAGATGAAAGGTATGCAGCTGTAAGACGTGCAGATGTAAGATTTGCAGATGTGAGATATGCAGATGAAAGAGATGCAGATGTAAGATGTGCAGATGTAAGATGTGCAGATGTGAAGATGTGCAGATGTAAGATATGCAGGTGAAAGAGATGCAGATGTAAGGTGTGCAGATGTAATATGCGCAGTTCCCTTGTTAGAAAAAACCCTTCGCAGACGCTCTCGGGGAAAAAAAATATTTATACAATTACATAAAGTCTTATCCAATTGCAAGTGAGTCTGATCCAATTGGGAAGTGAGTCTCTGGTCATGACAGCTCGCTCGATGAGAGGTGGCCATTTTGGCCCAGGATTGNAGTCTTATCCAATTGCAAGTGAGTCTGATCCAATTGGGAAGTGAGTCTCTGGTCATGACAGCTCGCTCGATGAGAGGTGGCCATTTTGGCCCAGGATTGCCCAAGAAACTTGTGGTCCAAACTCCAAACAATGAGAGGTACCAAATCCAACCGAACTTCCCAACCATGATTATAATCAGATTCCAAAAAGGGTATAGTTAGCACCTTAGTTCTTAGCCATGACCTCCTCCAGCAGCGGTTCGTCGAGCTCTAGCTCGGAAGATGAGGAGGAGATTGGGATAGATTGGGGCTGGGATTTATGTCAGTGGTGTGCAGGCATCACCTGATCTAGACACAGGAACCACTACCCCAGAAGCTTGTGGATTACCTTGAAGTGGGGAAGATCTTCCTCCAGAAATCTGGCTGCCCGGAGGCAATCCAACATAGCACCCCACAGTGCTTGTTGCAGCACCTTTTTGTAACCGCCTGTCACAATCAATCAAAGGAATGGCTCTGTTGTTTGTAAGGCAGTGGCGCAGATGTCCCCTACTTTGGCCTCAAAATGGTATTCGAGGCTGCGGAGAAAGACAAAGTTTTAAAACATCTGAGCCTAAGCTTGAAAAGTGGCAATTCCACTTACTTGTGTATTATTGACAATTTGTTTTTTGTAACAGCCACCTCATCTAAGGGCAGCTTCAGAAATCAACCCGCAGAAGCGCAAGTTCTTGGAGAAGAACATCAAATGTGAACGGTATCTAGCCTTGATGAACTGATAAGCTGTGCACAATGACTACAAAAAAACATGGTTACAATAATTGATCCGCAACCAGTCAGAACGCCGAGGCTGACCGAATCAGTGTTGATCCAGGACAANTTGATCCAGGACAATTCTGGCCTGGAAGACTGTGCTTCTTGGATGTATTTAACTTTGGGCAAGATGTTCTGCTACAATATCACTATGTGTGAATATGAACTTGATTTGGATTTGTTGGATCACACTTAGGTGAGTCTCTACCTCGCAGGATTCCCCTGTACACCATATTCCAGCCTGGGGGAAAGACTTTGCCTTGAAGATGTTAACGCCCGTCAGCTCTTCGCGTGCACCAAGCGCATGAAGCGCATACGGCCCAAGGTTACTTGAATTATGTTTTCTTTTTGCAGCAAACTTGAGTTCTGAAAATATCAAATCTATTTTTCAATCCATGCTTCCTTCATCCCACTACAGAGTCCAGAGTTTGAAATTCAAGGTATGCATCCTTGAGAACGTGATGGGGTTCAGGAAAGTGGCCGAGAAGGTAGNCCATGCTTCCTTCATCCCACTACAGAGTCCAGAGTTTGAAATTCAAGGTATGCATCCTTGAGAACGTGATGGGGTTCAGGAAAGTGGCCGAGAAGGTAGCTTATTTCATCTCCCGGAACATGCCTGGGTAACTCTTCCCAATTTAGGGTGATCTGTTTGAGACTTGCTACCAGCATTTTGTTCATGAAGTGCTCTTCTGTTGGAGTGTTGATGCTGAGGTACAGAATGCTGTATGTTATTATGGACCCGTCCCTCTTCTGAATTTGTTATGGTTCTAGAAGCACTCAGAACATACACAGCATTTAGAATTCCTGTGGATGTAAAACCAAGTAAGGCGCACCTATGGCGCACCGCTCTCTCGACGGCGTATCTATTTGTTGTTGATCCAGGAGTCTGTTATGACCGAAGAGGCTGCACAACAAGATTTGAGTGATTACATTGAGGCCAAGTTGAAGGCTATGCATTTCAAATCCTCGAAAGTTCGTTGGTTCCTTGCCCAATCTTTTACTCCAACCCAGTGATGGACATGTGCCATAAGAATGTGGGGTAGAATGCCATAATCCTAGTCCATGCAAGTCTTTTTCCTCAGCAGATTGAGGATCGATTTACTCTTGCCCAAGCAGCACTCTGCCATCCAGAAAGACATGAAGAAGCGCAGCCTTCTTCGCAAGCGGGCGGCCCGCAAGCCTCCTATCTGCACAGTGGCGTAGTGTCAATGTCAGCAGCGGCATCTTTGTCAGCATATCCGTATTTCCCCCATGACATGTTTCCTAGGCCCATGGATCCCAGAGCCAAGTGGGTTAAACGCCATGCCCAGTGGGCAAAAGAGAACCAGGTGGGAACAAACATTTTTCACTGAGTCACTGGTATCCCAACCAGAAAAATCATCTGGATTCTTCTTGATTTTGGGAGGTATCTATCAAGAATTCCATGAGACTGTTTGCCAAGAAGTATCCAGAAGCGGCCAAGCAAATCACGAGCATGCGGGAGCGTCAGGCTAGGGTCCAATCAAAGCATTACAGAATCAGTTGGAATGAAAATTCAGTGGGAACATGTGAGAATCAGAAACTTGATGGGAGGCGGTTGATCTCCTACTGGCCCAGAGGGGGCAGCTGAGCATTGTGAACACTTCGCAATCGCTCCACCAGATGCCATCTTTGAAATCTGATGATGAAGATCTCATGTGTTTGACGTCAGTATCTTACACCCATGAAAGTGAAATCAAAAAGTGACTATTTCCTTCCCACTACAATTCCTTGAATGCTTTGGCAGTGATCTAAGGCCAAGTGGAAAATTCCTTTCGACAACAGCAGGACGCTACCTGACTGGCAAAGAGGTGGCTGCCCTCATGGGTATTCCCATTAATCGCTTGGACCTGACGGCCACCAGCGAGCATGTTTCCTGGTGAAGTTGTGGGCCTGCATTGTTCTGAAACTACCAAAATTAAAGCCACCAAGCCATCCTAAACTTGAATATGGGTGTCTAGCTGAGGTACTCCATTCCTTAGCTGGGAACGCGATGGCCATGAGAGCAGTTCTACCGTTGATATGCAGTGCCCTGAGTGCATGTGAGCCTACGAAGTTGGCGATGTAAAGTACAGTAATTAGATGTCAAGTACATAAATTAGATGGCATCCCTGAAGCACTGGTCCAGTGAAAATGATACTTCAATTTGAGCTGCAGAAATACCCAAAATCAGCTTCCTAAGAGGCATGTGTTCACACACATGTGCGCCACAAGTTGCTTTCCAGACATTTTTTCATCAGGGGTGTATCGGTTCTGGCCTTCTGATAACTGGGGCAGTTAGTGGTTAGTATCCCATGCATTCAGCTTTAAGACAAAGAAGCAAACACCACTAAGTAAATTCAGTAGATAGTATCACAAAACATCAGCATAATGAGCACATTCTTATCCCACAAATTCCGAAAAGAATGATACCAAATTTGTAAAAAATTGTCTTTTTTTTGGCATTCATGCCGATACTTGGCCGATGGGATCCTGATGGTCCTTCTGAAAATCGAAGTGGCTTGGGACGCTATGATGAATCATTGTCATCGTCAAGCTCTGCTGACACTGAGCCATTCAGCTAAATTCAGCCGCTGCAGGTCCCAGAAACACTGCGGTACTCAACTGGTTTAGTCAAGATTACCCCCTTTGATCTAAGGCCGGTGTCAGAAGGGTCTGAATCTAGCAGTGATGAGGCTGGATCTTCTTCAAGCTACTCGGAGAGTGGTTCTGGTGATGATAGTGAGGGCTTTGGGGAGGTGAACCTGTGCTATGAAAGGGTAGTGTCCCTGCAACGTAAGACTGTCAAGAAAGCTTCAACATATGCGAAAACCGGTGGTTCTGCCAAGAGGGTGAGGAGAGTCTTGGACAATCCAGTTTGTCGATGTGCTTGCAAGATACCTTTTAAGTGTTTACTTCGTCTCTGCATTGCTTTCTGGAACCTTCTGAAGACGGATCAAGACCGTCTGATCTGGGCACTGCAGCATGAAAGTGGCAAGCGCAAACTTCGATGGTCCCTCCAAGGATCGATGGTTTACCTAATTCTGTTTTTACTTACTGTATGCTTGGTAGGTTGATCAAAGTGATGGCTTCATCAAAGATCTTTCTTATTGTGACAGGTTAGTTGATCAGAGTTGGCTATCCTTAGGGTCAATCTCATTGCTGATGGCAGGACACCCTGTGTGCCGTGAAGCCTTCGCATACTTGGTTGGAATAGGAAAGCACCGCCTTACAAGATGCAGGCATTCCTTTCAGGGTACAGACATGAGAACAATAGCTGGTCAAGGAGGATTCTTTGATGAAACAACATGATGGTAACTTTTCAAATTGATTTATGATTTCTATAGCAGTCTTGATGCGAAACATTTTCTGATCCTGTTTTTGGTGGCCCCATGCCTTCACCGATCACTACTCAGGATCTGCTGCGCCGCCTGCTGTGAAATCAGCCAGTGTGACATCTTTCATGATTCATTTGTACTGGAGTGCCGCTGAGCCTATGTCAACCGCGACCTTTGGACAAAGATTGGGATGTTTGGGTTGTGAACAAGCCTCAACTAACTGATTTTGGATTAGCTGGGATTTTAACATATGGTCAAGCTTCCCAACAGTGCCCCAGGATTGCTTCAAAGGATAACTTGGCCAAAGGGGGTGAAGAACTGCGTCAAGAACTCTTGGAGCGATTGATCGACTGTCGTTTAATGAATGCATCAACACAGATTAGTTTCAATCGGGATCCTGCAAGATTGCCTCTCCGTGAGCTTCCTCACGGGAGTTGGAACAATGTCTTTTTGCTCTACACTTCATACTGCAAGACTGCAGGGGACCCAGTGGCCTCAAGGTCAACGTTCTTTGCAGTGGCAAAGGTGTGGCGTGCATGCCTTCGGTTCCACAAAAAGTCGCAGCACCAAATTTGTGAGACATGTAGCACATTGAAGATGAGAATTCGGCACGCAGCAGAATCTTGCAATTTGAGTTGCATTCTGTTTTTTCCACACTCTATATTTCTTACTGGTTACTAGTATGAGTATGAGGGCTTTCCCACCATGAGTACCAAGCACATTAAGGACCCGAAGGATCATTTGTATTGGTGTGACATACTACTACAGCACTACCAAAGAACATGGATGGATCGACAATGTTATTGGCTGGCACGGGAACGAGCACGGAAGAATGGCGACATGCTCGTCGCTATCATTGACTCGTATGATAAAGCAAAATGCACACTTCCAAGGTTTCCATTTCAAAGGACGCCAAAAAAGCCAATTTACGAGCGAGTCCACCGTCCATCAGTTTGTTTTAAAGTAACGTTTGCTAGTTCTCTGTTTTGGGTTTGCCCTCACAGCTCAAGACATACTCCGGGCTCTTGCTGTCTTTAAAAAAATCTTTCCCTTCAAGGTACTTCCCTGACACTCACTGGATGCATCATTCATGGCTACGGGGTGTTCCTGTACTTGGGGGACGAGGGCATGCCCACTGGATCAAACTGGACATTGGAGATAGACTCTAGCTTGATGTTTAATCCATTTTTTTTGGGGGGGGGGCTGAAGTTACCCCAAAGGCTTACCCCATCCAAGCCCACTTCTTTCCTGACTCCCAGTGACCTCCACTGCCAGGCAATGCGTTCAATCGACAAAGCCTGGGCCATTTCCCGACAACGGAACACACAGTTCCCAACTGAGTATCTTGGTCGCATGGTGCTGGGTTAGTGCATTTGGGATGTACTTGGCAACCTTTTGGTAAACAACAGTGACTTACTAGTAGACACCAGTAACAACATAGTGTTTTATTGGCACTGATTGATTATTTTAATCTTCTGTTTAGAGCCAGTGCAACTGCAAGGTGCTGGCTACAGGCTGATAATGCTGTCAAAGAAGTCCGCAATTCCTACACCGGACGGTGGGCGACACTTTTGGCCCAGGGTTCCTACTTCCATGTGATCTCACATCAGCACATGGAAGTAGGACATACTCACGAAGACATAGGCCAGAAGTTTCAAAGTCAGGAATGGCAAATACCAACAAGTATTTTATTGGATAATCATTTTTTGGCTAGCTTTTAAACATGGAAACCAAAACCCACTTTATTCCATGTTTCTCTTGTCCCTGGCAGATGGAGTATTTTCCATCGTCACGTCCTGCTTGAACCAAGAAGCAAACTTGCAAACCCCTGCCGATGTAAGAAGGACCGATATTTATTGATTTCCATGTTGTGAGTAATCCACAGCTGTTGAAACCTGGGTGTTTTTTAAATATGGCACTTGGGCTTTGATGCCAGGAATTGCACCCAACCTGCTTAAACCTCAATCATCCTCAATCTCTTACCAGGACCTTGCTGCAACGGATGGCCCCTCTGTTTGCAAAGTCTGGGATGAGGTTTGAATGTGAGATGGTGGACACTGTTACTTGGTTCATAAACAGAGACAACTGATTGCATCAGAAAAACCAGTTTGGTTTCAAAAAATCATGGTCCTTTGAAATCATATCTTGGGCATGACTAAGATCAGAGATTGGTGCCGAATGATGCCGGCTGGATCAACACTGCGGAATGCCTACCGGGCTCGAAAGGGGGATCGTGACAACCAAGATGACCCAATGAAAGTTCCTCAGAGTTTCAGTTTCATCGCAAGAGAAGGTTGGGTGTTGGAAGTATCGACCCACCAAATCAGAAAGCACTTTTTACTGTTATATACTGCAATCATTATTGTTCATAAAGAGTGTCCAAATACAATCCA
>BGPT01002713.1:13074-23994 GCA_003297045.1 Symbiodinium sp. clade C Y103 | reverse complement strand
ATTTATTTCATGACAGTATTCAGAAACTACTGGTCTTTCCACAGGGCCCACAGTCCTTGTTTGCAGGATTGCCTCTGGACCTGTTGCAGTCCGACTGGTGGGTGCCAGGGTCCACGTCGCGGAGTGAGTGTAGCAAGTTCTCTGGCAAACCCTTGTTTACGCAGATCCTCACTACAACTCAGAAAACATGCCTTCTTTGGATCCAAAGGGCAACAAAGGACTGTGTTTTCTTCACAACTGATTCTTCAAGTTGGGACGTTTGATGTGGGTCAGATGTTTACTTACCAGCCACTATAGCGTATATTATGTTTGTTGGAATCTGATGATGTAGGAACACTACATATTGAACTGTGGTACACTCACTGCTGCAGGACTTTGCAAAGCGAGTTTCCCCTGAAGATTCAGCCAAAGCGAAGGACCATGGGTTGTCCAAATATTCCCTACGACCCCGACCCCAAGTCACAGCAATATGAAAGTTACAGTCTTCATGTCTGGATAGGACCATAACCACCACTTTTTAACAACAATCTCGATGTTAAAGACAGCAGGTTTGATGAAGATAGAATCAGCAAGATAGGCATGTTGTTCCAATTGGTTTTCCCTTCAGAAGCTGGCCCAGCTCAGTGAAGAGCAGCATCAGCAACTGTTTGATCTGACATGCCTGTGGATCCACATCTTGCCTCGCCTGGAAGAGACCTTTCCTGGCACTGTTGTCGAGAAGCACCTGCAGATGTTTTGGGCTGGGACGCTTGGCCCAGTCAACCCGTCGCATTCTAGTGGTTGGATGTTTCCACAGACAAATTTGAACCACCACCCAGTCAACCCGTCACATTCTGGTGGTTGGATTTTGCCGCGGACAAATTTGAAGCACAAAGTTTCAAGGGTTTTCCCAGGAACCCGTCACGATCTTCCACAATTTTTTGTCCACGGAAAAATCCATCCAGAAAACAAAACCAAAAAAATGAATCATGTTTCGGAGGGAAATCTGACTATCAATTTGTGATGGGTTTTCCCAGGAACCCGTCGCAATATGGTGGAAATCCAGGTGGGGAATCATCTTTTTAAGTTGGATTTGACATTTTGAGTGTGATTGGTCGGCTGGATATATAGGAAATTGTGATGGGTTCTCCGAGAAACCCGTCACATTTTCAAGTTGGGATTGGCTTCCAAAGTGTGATGCGTTTTAGGGATTTTTTTGGGGGTATAAAATTCAATCCCAAAAGTCACCATCCCCTGGGTTCAGGACTTTGGACCAAGACCTTGGAGCGATAATGCGCGCTGGGCAGGATTTCTCATGGGATCGTATCCCCTTTGTGCTGGAGGCTTGGGAGGAAAATGGAGGAAGATAGTAAATAATCTTCAATATCCAAGTCCGAGGTGTCTCCAAAATCAGGTTGAATATAGTGTGTGTATATATATATATATACGCATACATGTAGGTATACACCAATCTCATAATAGTATAATAGTATAGCTTGTCATTGTGATCCAATGTTGTTCCATTGTTAGCCAGTCCCTGGTAAGCTTTGGCCTACCCACTCATGTTGCATTTAAAACCTTTTTTTGGGGATCGATCATGAAGTTTGTCAATTCCAGAAACTATTTGCAAGTGGTTTCAATTAATTATCACATCCACATGTTTCCAGGGATGTCCAATTGTGATGTCCATGGGTTGTGTCCACCTCAGCCCTGCAGATCAAAGGGCAATGCGTGGAGGACTTCATATGTGAGGCCCAGGACAAGACTAGAAACGCAAAGAGCCGCTCAGAAGTTGCAGCATTCAGTTTGTGGAAAGAACAACTGCAGTGCGATCAGGCTCAATTTGAGGCTGAGCGCATCATGATACTCATACTTCTTTTCAGAATCAGTAAAGGTTTGAATTTNTTTGTGGAAAGAACAACTGCAGTGCGATCAGGCTCAATTTGAGGCTGAGCGCATCATGATACTCATACTTCTTTTCAGAATCAGTAAAGGTTTGAATTTTGTTTCTGATCAATTTTTCAGCGACCTGATTCCCAAAAACCTGTTCTGGGTTCCCAGCAAGAAGCTGTCCCTTGAAACTTGAGCACACCAGTCCTGCCAAGGGCCGAGAAAGCGAGCACAAAGAAACGATCGCAGCTGGTGTCCAAGCTTGAGGTGGGGGGATATTGTAGGGCAGGGTTAGGGGATGGTTCTTAAACTGTTTTGGTAATTGCTAGTGGAGGGTCTTCAAAAAAAAGGTTGAACATATGTTCCCTAATTACTAGATAAGTCTCCTGACGCTGGAAGGATGCTCATGTGAAAGCATGGGCCGCGGTGGGCTCCTTTATGTCTTTGAATTTGCAGTTCTTTCAGGGGCGAGCAGTTGAAGCGGAATCAACTGTGCTCCCAGCCCTCACTGGATGGCTGTCAGAGACACTGAATGACTTTGATCCTTGTCCGATTCAACTTTGGTCCTTGACCAACAAGAGCTCAAAAAATCTGGCTCAACCAAAACAAGATCATGATTATGATCAGTTCCCATCATAGGCTCTTAATGGGAAATTACAGGCATATGACATATTATGTATGCACATTATGGAGTTTGCTGTATTTGATGTTTTAGCGATGTTGGATACTTGTTCAATCTTCACGGATACTTACATACAAAGATACACAGATACATACATGCATCCATCTATCACACANTGTATTTGATGTTTTAGCGATGTTGGATACTTGTTCAATCTTCACGGATACTTACATACAAAGATACACAGATACATACATGCATCCATCTATCACACACACACATATATATATATATACATCTTTGCATACATATGCAAATATATACGTGCACATACATACATACATACATACATACATACATATACATACTTGTATTTACATACATATGCATGCACATACGAATACATACACATTATTATACATGCATATGCATGCACATACATGTACATATACACACGTTTATATACATACATATGCATGCACTTCCATATACATATACATACATAAATATATACATACAAATCCACACATATACAAACATACATATTAACATACAGTTACATACATATACAAACATTTACATTCGTATACATACATTTACGGCAAATACATAATCCCTGCAAACATACACATACTATAAACATGAATTTCCTGTTGTAGGTTTCACGTTTTTGGGCCCTGAAAAGCAAAAAAAAGGATACTCACTTTTGGGTTTTCTTACATACATGCATCACCATGCATCCATACATGTATAGATACATGCATACATACATACATACATACATATATACAATGTTGATGCCATCTTTGTATGCATGTCTGACATTACTCACATGCACACACTTGTGCCCCATGAGTCACATGTAGCATGTCAAATCCCAAAGTAGCGAGTTCAGAGAAAGTGAGCAACTTAGATGTTCAAACCATCAGGCAACCCATCACACAAGGTGGCAGGTTGTGGCTTTTGCTGTTTTTGATGTTGATTCCAAGGAATGAACACATCAACTTCCNGTGGCAGGTTGTGGCTTTTGCTGTTTTTGATGTTGATTCCAAGGAATGAACACATCAACTTCCTTTAGCGTTGTTCTGGGCCCATGGTTTTGTGATCACATTTGCCGCTGGTGTTTTGTTTTGGATTCACCTTTCCTCAGGTGTTTTGGTGATTTTGGGTGAACCCAAGGACATTCGGTCGTACAATGACCACTCTGTCATCCTATGGCTCAACATACCAACCGCNCCCAAGGACATTCGGTCGTACAATGACCACTCTGTCATCCTATGGCTCAACATACCAACCGCTGGGGTGCTCTCTGCTGCAAAGAATGACTGGGTGATAACCACTGTGAGCAACATTCTTGCTCAATACCGTCGCAATGGACTGGCAGTCATAGTGCATTGCAACCGTGCCGGTGAGGGTGGAAGGACACTAACCTGTCGGTATCAAGGTGTTTATAAGAAAAAAACGCATGCCAAATTATAGGTATATTTTTGTTAAGGGGGCCCTGTGGAGGAAATCTACCAAGTCAGAGAAGGTGGAGAAGGATGAACTTGATGATCATGACAATGTCAAGGATGAACCGCAGGAGGACGACCAGGACGAACCCATGGATGATGAGAGTTTTGATGAGGCTGACAAGGGCGACCCTGAAGCTGCGGAAATTCGTGAGATCCGCAACCGCCTGGAGACATTTGACTCAGTATCACACTATGTTGATTTTTTGTTTTGGATTTTATCTGGGGTGGTTGTTACAAGTCAAGTCAATTTCCAACAAAGAAAAAGATTCCCAATCTTGTCAGGAAAACTTTGGCTGCCAAAGATCGATGTTTGGTGGTGAAGGAGCTGACGTGGGTTTTTGACCCAGCACCTTGTTTTGCACAAGTGTCCGGAAATTTTACCATCGACCCTTATCGCTTCTATGTTTTGACAAGGTGTTCAAATTGAAATCCTCAGTGACCTCATAACATTGTCTAATATGAAAGCTTGGAGTGTGTAGATTTGTTCAAGACCTGTCTTCATTCTCTTTCAGCTCATGCTTGAGGCGACCATTTACGGGAAACGATCTGGCAGCATCCGTGGATTGGTGCTGATGCACAAGGACAAGGCAAATATCTTCCGTGCGACTCGAGGATGGAAGGTAGGGGTGATTCACGATGTGGGAATGTTACCACGGTCGGCGATGTACAAACCAGACGCACCTAGATTAAACTTACAAGCTTTGATTTTTTGTTGCCAAAATGGGGATAGGAAAAATGTTAATCATTTGATAGTTGGGCATGCTAAACATTTGAGGCCCAGTCGAATCTACCCCACCTTGGCCGCGCTTTCACCGATGCGCAGGAGTTGCGCCAGGAGACGTGTTTTTGGAAAACAATTGACATATTAATTTTGTATGGTTACTGATGTGGATTTAAAAAAAATCCAACTGTTGGTGAGGGGCTAGGAAAGTGTGTTCAGTTTGGGGTTTTGAAATCTGTCCCAAAACCCATCCTCCGGCGGGCTACCCCCAGGTCAGTGGCGGATGCGATTTTGTGAGGAAAACGGTGCATTCCTTCATGCCAGAAACCGTGAGCACAACAATCATGGTGGATCTGCTGGGGTACGATGGATTCCCTGCTCTGGCTGCCCTGGAGGTACCATGAACCCGTTTACTTAATCACAAGGGGTTTGGAAGCAGCTATGGGGCTGGGGTTTGAAACCTTAGTTCAACAAAATGGAATAATAGGTCTTCTGGTTACAATGTGTTGTTACCTTCAAGGAACAAGGTACTGGCTTTGGGGGAATGACCTGGCCATATATTTCAACTGTTTCTGGGGTGACCCATGCCTGATCAATGCGGACATCTATAAAGAACATATGATGGATCCATCGGTCAGTAGTTTTGGGCCGGTGAATTTACATTCAATGATGGTTCCTCAATGAGTATGGATTTCATGATTAATATTCCCATTTTCTGATATCAACATTTTGGACATTATGGATCCTTAAGAATCAAACTACAGAACCCTTTTGGTAGATTTCATCCATCCCATGTTCAGGAGCTTTCCGAGGGCCGCCGTTTGCTGTGTGCAACGGTAGTCCTTGACCGGGGCACAGAGAGCCTCGAGCAGCGGGTCTCGAACAAACTGTACGAAGGATGTCGGGGTGGGACACTGGAAATCCAAGGTTTCCCAGACTACAAGCCCTTGCTAGCTGCATTGCAGCAAGGCCCAGAGGAGAATGCGGGTGGGACCTACTCAGTCACTGTCAAAAGGCTTGACAAACTCCTGGTGCTATCTTCATTTGCCGAGAAGTTCTTGACTTCGGAAGAGTTCAAAGATGAAGCCAATGAGTTGATTTCAGCGCACAACAAGTCATTCAATGAAGATGGGGACTTTCTAGCAGAACCAGAGAACAGCAGGACCCTTCTTGTGGCCTGCACCCATGTAGACTAGGTATCACTGCTCTCATTTTTTGAATGGAATTCTGAACCCTGAAACTTTCCACTGGCATAAGAAACCATTACTCTTAGTATCCCAGCCATCACCCTTAGTATCCAAGCCTTGCCAGGACATCTCAGGATGACGACCCTGGGCGTCCTCTGAAGAGGATCAAGCTGGAGCAAACGGAAATGGTCTCTGAGAGTGATGCGGCTAATTTGGCCAATCCGCACCTTGACAGTGTAGCTTTTAGAGTTGATCATTAAGTTGGTAGATGATTCTTCCATTCCATGGGAGGCTATATCCCAAGAGCATTCTTCCATTTTATTGGAAGCTATATCCCAAAATATTTGTTCCATTAGATTATGGGAGGCTATGTCCCAAAAGATGCATTTCTTTGTTGTTTGAACCAATGAACGGTTTCCATGAAGCAAGCTCAACCAAACATAAACCCCATGAAATGACGTTGCCACTGCGGAGGCAAAAGCTGGAGATCAACAACACGGCTGAGTTCATTTTTGCAGGGGATGGCTCCGCACTTTACCTGGTGACAAAGTCAAGGAATCAGTTTCTTATGCATCGCGAGATGTTTCTCCTCTCAAAAAGGGATGTTTGTTTTATGCCAACTATAGGATGTTCCCACAGGCCCATGCATTGTCCTCATTGGATCTCGCTAGCTTCTCTCCGCTGCCTAGGTTTTCGTATGGAAGCGGTGAATGGAGAAGTGAACGGGATGCTTGACTTGGACTCATACAGGGTATGGAACTGCCTTGATAGCAATGAAAATGATCATTTGGAATGAAGAAAATCTCCATGGAACAACATGATATCTTTCAGTCCACACATACACACCTAAGGATGCCGATGATGTTATGGAGGAGGCAGCCGGTCGATGGTTCTCCTTCAAAATCCAACATGACTCAGTGATTTTGATCGAGAAAAAGGGTTTGCCAGACCATGTCTCTGGCCTCCCTTGCTTGGAGGGCCCTGCGCTGGTCTCTACAGTGCTGCGTGAACTTGAGGATGCTGGGGAGGTCAGGTCTCCATGCGTTCATGTTACAAGTACAACACTGTGAAGGGTTGTAGGTACAGTATGAATTTACAACCTACTGATTGCATCATATTACCCTGTTTATATAAAACTGGTTAAGTATATATAAACTATATAATACACATCACCCTGAATTTTTTTAGTAGACTTAAGTGTATACATCCCCCTGTCCAACTAGGTGAAAATCGCTATCACCCACCACACTGTGACCAGCAATGGTGATTCTTGGCAACTGACGGCAGATAAACCGCTGGTGTTCGTCCTTGATGCGCCAAAGCAACCTGAGACCGGGAAGAAAACCAAGAAGAAGTCCAAACGCAATGCTTTCAACATCAAGAATTTTGGGTCCATCATGAGTGTCGACAAAATGAAGAATGCCAAACGTTTCATCACAGGATGGCGTTGCAGGCACCCCTGGGTTTCAAAAACCATACTAGTCATGTTTTTCAAACAAAATCCAGGGAAATTCATATGCCAATCCAGTGTTGAGCCTGGGGTTTTAGTATGACCTATGCATCTGTCAGGCTTGACTGCAGCAGCAGCAACGGCCTGAAGACCATAGTTCCGATCAGGCCAATTGCTTGCCTGTCGGGGGTGCTCGATTTGCAGGAGGCACATGTCCGCATTTTCTGAGTGGGGTTCTTCTGTTGTTTGGCAGGGTATTAACAGGGTAGGTAGGTAGCTACTCACCAACATGTACCAACCTTCATTGACAGTATGATCAAATTCACAGTGACACTGTGATCTATTTTGGAAACTTTTCACTATGATCAACCGGTTTCTCGAACCAAGTCAAAATTATTAAGGTTCCGCCAAACCATGCCAAACCTATGTCTGGGCTGCACAGACTGTTCTGCGACAAACAGGCAAAGCCTGGTGATGCCTGTTGGCAAACTAGTCCTAGCAATGCTTCCGTTCAAGCTGTCCGTCAAGTTTTTATCATGGATCTTAGAGATATATCATATGATATATTCTTATTGCTTTTCAATCTGTGACTTGCTGAAATAGTATGGATGGATATAGAACAGGGAAAATTTTGATGCATACTGAGACTTGGGAGTCCAGTTCTACCCCACCATTGATCAACACCACAGCGCCTCCAAAAAAAGGTCTTGCTTCCCGGTCGCCTGCCGTGCCCACAATGAGCAGGATGCTGTGTGCCGCATGTTCACAGTTTGATTTTTTCTAGTGGTGGCCATCTTTATCAAGGAGAAATCCGGAGGTCATAGATTGTGGCCTCAACATTTTCGTAGTCATGCCGGAGTCTGATTGTGAATATGTTCCAGCCCCTGCCAAGAAGAAGGGCATCTCAACCCCGGTTCCTTGTTTACATAATATGTTGTAATGATAATGCTGAGGCTTGTTGCCCTATTTATTTCCCCTCCAACTTTTTACCCATGACCCTGAGGCTTTTAGTTTGGATGCCTTGCTAGCGGAAAACCGTGCCAATTCTGGTGGTGGCTCTTCATCAGCGTTGTCTGGACAGACAGCCCGGCCTGCCCCATCTGGTGCATCCAGGAGTAACGCAACAGATATTGTTTCATGGTGGTTGGTGATGATTGGAAATAACCACAGGATGTAATAAGTGAAATTCCAGTGACAAAAGACATGGCCAATGCTTGTACCAAAATGAAAATTAAGGGAATTGTTTCAATGGAAATGGTCTGGGTTTCAACCAAATGTGGCATCAATGAAGTACATAACTTACATACCAGTAAAAACTAGAAACATCGTTCCAGATTTTTCCCCTGGGTATTCTTAATAAACCTGTGCCCAACTGTGCCCACTGATTTTTAGGCAGTGGGTCAACGGCAGCGGCGGCTACTGTGGGCCTCATCGTTCCAGGGCGCTTCCAGTCTTCAGAAGAGTCCTCGCCGGAGGAAGGGAAAAAGTCAACCAAGCCAGACACCAAGGGAAAGAAGACAAAGAAAGAGAAGAAAGGCAAAAAGGTAAAGGACGACAAGAAACCGAAGAAAAAAACACAGGATGAGGATGAGGAGGAGGATGAAGCTGATGCAGAACATGAGAACCTGGGTAATGAAGATGATGACGATGATCAAAATGATGGTGCAGGGTCTTTTGATGATCTGGATGAATATGATGAGTTGGTGAAGGACCAAGAAGGCATAGGCAAACGAACTGCTTCTGTCAAGCGCCCCGCCAGCAACCGCGCCCCCAAAAAACGACCAGCAAAGAAACGTGAGGCCGGGAAGAGGGACCTAGTCAAGATTTCCTGATTTGTACATGTGCTACATGAACTTGTTCGATAATGTGCATGGGGTCTCGCAAGGCCTTGCCTTTCGAGCACATGATCGAACGAGCCAATGAATTTCCCACCAAGGATGCAAGGCCTTAAAGCTTTTGCATTTGTTCAGAGACCATGTGTCTCATACTTTTACGCTTCAAAAAATCTGACTTACAGGGAGTAGTGAGAGGGGTTGTCAAAAAAAATTGGACATACCAGGGTGTTGACATGACTTCTGTTTAGCTGCGTGCAGGGACGATGACTTGCACCCTGACAAGTTGATGAAGCCGTGTGAAGGCCAGTGTGAGGCCCCTGAGGCTGCATACCCAACCCAAGATTATGTTCTGCCTGATGAGGAACAGTGTCCTAGCTGAACAACCTTGATTTATTCAACCATTGTCCTATTGTCCTGTCTTGCGACTTGTGGGTTCAATCACCCTTGGGTCAATCAAGGTTCCATGTGGCTGGGGAAGACCATCATGGTGGTGGTTCGGAGATTGCGGATGATGGGTCTTGCTTTGCCATGACTCAGCGTGATTGTGCATCACCTACCCCGTCATCGTATTACCCGGACAATCAGGTTGGACTTTTGGATACCCCAGATCTTTGGTGCAATAGTTTGTTCCAATGGGTTCCATGATGTTCCATGTTTTACCAGTAGTTTATCATGGTTTATTCCAATGATAGCATCCCCCAATTTGTTAAAACATGCTCGCACCAGCTGAGGACCCCTTCAAGTGGACACCTGCTTCTGAGGGTCGTTCTGCTACCAAGTCAGATGATGTTTCTTAGCTGAAACAACCCATGGTTTCAACTTAACTTCAAGAATGATACATATCTTCATGGGTTCTATGTCACTAAGGAGCCCAGACCTGGATGCCCCCTACGCCGGTTGGAGGCACATGAAAATTTGAGCCCGCTCCTTGAACCGAAGTCGCTGGATTTTCAGGCCATGCTTGCAGCCTGAGTCGGCTGCATTTGATTGGTGGAACTGTTGTTTTTTCCGGGAATTTCCACTACATTCATATCAATCACATCCCAAAATTTAAGCTGGCCAGGTCCTATCTGGCCAACTGGAGGAGATTGAGAGCTTGTCCAGTGAGGATAATGGGGGTGTCAAAACACCTATGGAACATGAGCAAAACGAAGATGCTGAAACCTGTGTGGGTGCCACATCACCTTTGAAAGCTGATGTGATGGAATGTGAACAAGACCAAGATGTTGAAAATGCTGTGGTGCCACCCAAGGCTGGTAACGATGCTTCTGGCTTAGTTCCAACACCGGTGCGGGCACTTGCTAGCCAACATGCAGGGAACACTGACAAACCAGAGAAGAAAAGTAAGGGAGTGGAGAAACCGAAGAGCAAGGCAAAAGCGAAGGCAAAAGCGAAGGCAAAGGCAAAGAACATGGCAAATAAGACTTCCCCAAATACAGGTTCCAGAAAGAAGACAGCAAAGGCATCCCCAAAGCAAGCAGCCAAGAAGGCCAAGAAGACNCCCAGCATTGCAAATCATCACTTTGGATGAAACATGTGTTCACCATACTTGCTTTGAGTGGTTGTGTTACGGTTGTGTTAGAAAAAACATGCGGGTGGTTTGAAATGATGGATGCTTCCTACCCCAAGGTGGGCCCATGCAGAGGGACCTCGTGACCATCCGGCTGTGGCTGCCATTTTGAACTCTGTGTGATGGCTGATATGTCATCAATTTGTCATTTA
>BGPT01002713.1:2188-13065 GCA_003297045.1 Symbiodinium sp. clade C Y103 | reverse complement strand
ACCGTAAAGAAAAATACGTTGCAACTCTCTCATAGCAACTTATGCTTGCCAGGCATCTTGTTCGGCAATAGATCTCTCACAGCAGGGGTGACGCTGATGCGGAAAGCATGAAATAAGCTGCAGTTGCTGGCGGCAACAGTGGGTATGTTTGAAGCATCTGGCTACCAGGGTGGGTACGCCACTTTGTTTAGGAAGAGCCAGTTGTATTNGTATGTTTGAAGCATCTGGCTACCAGGGTGGGTACGCCACTTTGTTTAGGAAGAGCCAGTTGTATTTTGGAGAAGAGCCAGTTACAAATAGACAAGACTTGGTGTAAAATTGCAATTTTGCAACTTCAGATGCAACCACTTCGCACGAAATGATGTTCGAACTTGAAAAACTGGTGTAAAATTGCAGTTTTGCAACTTCAGATGCAACCATTTCGCACGAAATGAGGTTCGACCTTCAAAAACTGGTGTAAAATTGCAATTTCGCAACTTCAGATGCAACCATTTCGCACGAAAGGGAGGTCAAACCGCAAAAACTGAGGTAGAATTGCGATTTCGCAACTTCTTGTTGAAAGATCTCTGAGACAGATCTTGCATAGAGATCTTGCGATCTTGCGCAGGGACGTTGCCTAGATCTCTGTTGCAGAGATCTTGCCAAGAGGTCTCTTGCACAGATCTTCCCGAGAGACCAAGAAGTCCCTTGCATAGATCTTTCCAAGAGAGCTACTATAGAGAGCTTCTACAGAGATCTCATAAAGATGCCAAGAGACTTCCTACAGGGATCCTGTACAGAGACATTGCGTAGGTCTCTATTGCAGAGATCTTGCTCAGAAGTCTCTTGCATAGATCTTCCCAAGAGAGCTTCTACAGAGATCTCATACAGAGATGTTGCCAAGAGACCTTCTACAGAGATCTTGTAAAGAGATCTTGCCAAGATCTCTCACATAGATCTTGCAAGAGAGCAGTCTAGAGAGCTTCTACAGAGATCTCAAAAAGAGATCTTGCCAAAAGACCTCTAAAAGACACCTTGTACATAAATTTTGCTAGGACACCATCATCATCCTCAACCTCATCTTCCGCATTATCATCCTCATCCCCATCCTCCTCAACATCATCATCCTCACCATCATCGTCTTCTACCTCATCATCCACAACATAATCCTCCTGCACCTCATCATCCTCAACATCATCGTCCTCAACAGTATCATCTTCTTCATCATCATCATCATCGTCATTCTCATACATTGTCATGCATTATCATACATTATCATACATTATCCTCACACCCCCCACACTGTTTGGGGTCTCTTGCGGGGATAATATTTTTTAGTTTACTCACACATTCTTGTATTTTATATTTTTCAAAAACTGAAGACTTTATATATCAAAATAATTTCCATTTTTTTGAGAACATGTTTTATTAAACCTAAAATATAAAAAGTATATATGAAATTCTAAAAAACTTCTCTGGCTAAAGTGGAAAATATTTTTCGAACTTTTCTGAACTGTCTGAACTTTCTTTCCCTTTTTTAATTTCAATTAGATTTCTGAACTTTTCTGAACTTGCTGAACTTTTTCCCTTTTTAGTTTAAAAATGAGACGTCTGAACTTTTCTGAACTTTCTGAACTTTTTCCCTTTCTAGTCTAAATCAGATTTCCGAACTTTTCTGAACTTTCTGATTTTTTTTCCTTTCTCAGTTAAATTAGATTTCCGAACTTTTCTGAACTTTCTGAACTTTTTCCCTTCCTAATTTCAATTAGATTTCCGAACTTTTCTGAACTTTCTGAACTTTTTCCCTTTCTAATTTAACTTAGATTTCTGAACTTTTCTGAACTTTCTGAATTTTTCCCTTTCTAATTTCAATTAGATTTCTGAACTTTTCTGAACTTTCTGAACTTTTTCCCTTTCTCGTCTAAATCAGATTTCCGAACTTTTCTGAACTTTCTGATTTTTTTTTCCTTTCTAATTTACCGTAGATTTCTGAACTTTTCTGAACTTTCTGAATTTCTCCCTTTCTAATTTCAATTAGATTTCTGAACTTTTCTGAATTTTCTTGCGTTTCATGAACAAAAACTTTAGTCTTCAACCAAAGAAATGCTCTAAATTTTTCCTTCCAGAAATTCAAAACGTTATTGATCAATATTGATTCCTGATATTGGTCCTGATATTGATCGAAAGTGAGCCTGATATTGGTCCTGATATTGATCATGATATTGATCGATATTGATCCTACCTGGGTCCTGGTTGCACTATGTTTTTCTTTCTGCCAAGTTAAGATAATCCCGCAAAAAATTAAAACCTATGGTGAAACAGGTGAAGCTTTCTTTGAAGCTGTGTTTGGCTACTGCAGCTTACCACCCCTGACTTTCTTTCAAGCCTTATCAGATCAGCTCATTGATCCCGAGCTGCAAAGCCATTGTATACTTGGCGATGAAAGACTCACTCACATTGACAGCCTGATGGCGATGTTGCAGGATTTTGGAAACGCACCATCAAGGCAATGTGTGCCACAAGATGGCACTTTGGAGTCAGAATGAACCTGACATCACCATCATCGTGGTTGTACAACCAAATGTAGTGCACCATGCTTTCTTTCAGGCACTGTTCTGCTTTGTGGCTGTCCTTCATGAAAAAGTCGTCTTCTGGTGAAAATTGGCAAGCGGGTGGCAGCACTCAGCCATGTGGGCAAAAGCTTCACATTCTTTGGCCTTCCTCCAGGCCAGCATTGCTAAGGCTGGGATTATAGATGTCGAATTTCACCTGCATGCCCTTTGAGCTTGGCAGGTTGCGAAAGTGGATTTTTTTCATGTGTGAGCATGGACACCACCAGATTGTTGAATTTTTCTTTGATGCCTAATTCTGCATAGGCTTCTGTCAGCAATGCCCATACCTTGGCTGCATTGCCAGCTCCAGCCTCTTTCCTGCTTCCTGGTCTGTTGTTTTCCTGGCTTTCTGATTTTTCATCATCCCTTTGTTCTTCATCTTCTACAGATGGTTGGTCTGTTTCTGGCGGTTTTGTTTTTTGACCCTTTCCCTTTTTTTTGGCCTTCTTTCAGGCCTCCTGCAGAAGCGGGCCTTTTTTTAGGTCCCATGCATGGCGAAAGTTCGAGGCTACACATAGCTGCGAGGTTTCCAACATCTACTTTGTGTTTTTGCAATATTTCCATATAATTTGGGTGTTTGCTTTCATCTTTTCAATTTTTTCAGATGAAAGATTCAAAGCAAAAGAAGGTAAGCAAGAGGAAGAACTCTACAGAATGGTATTGCGCAGATCTTGCGCAGTTCAGAACTCCACAAACATCGTTTCGCGCAGTTTTTGCGCAGTTGTGGAAGCTGGAAGGAGATATGACAATTTTTTGGGACTCACAAAAAAGACCTGGATTTTTTGAGAAAGAAGGGAAGTATTCAGGTGAGAGAACAAAAGAAAAAAAACATGTTTGAAGAAAGTTTGAAAAGAGCAGCAACTTTTTGTTTTCTGAACAAATGAGCCTTTAAGAAAAGCTAGCTTAACACATTTGATATTTAAACTCAAAAAGAAGAGGAGTCACAAAACTTGCAATTATAGTTATTGTTTCATGTCAACATCTTTTCATTCAGTGCATCTACACAATTTTTGTATTAGAAAAATATGTTCCTATTATTTCTTGCAAAAATATGGTTGTTTAAATATATTCATTTTTGAAAAACATAGATATATTTATTGTATAGATTCCATTTTCATTTTTAAAACTATATTGTGTATTTAATTCTTCCTCTTTTTTAACATCCATGTCTTGGAGTCTGCTGCTCAGAGCGGCTTTCTTTCAAGCCTGTCCCCTGGTGCAACATTCCAGCATTTGGCTTGCTTTCAAGCCTCACTGGTGCCACTTCTGAAGCTTCTGGCCTTCTTTCAAGCCTCTGCAGCTTTTGTTCAGCTGCTGCTGCTGCTGCTCACATATTCTTCAGCAGCTTCTTGTGCAGCTTTGCTCAGCTGCTCCTTGTAGCTAGCCGTTGTCTTTTCCAAAATTGACGTGGTTTTGCGAGGTGACTCTCCTTCCTCCTCTTGCTTTCAACCCTTTGGTGATTGCAGCATCAGAGGGAAACCGTCCGAATCAACAGAAACCTCTGAAATTGCAGGTTTCTGGATCCTGGCCTTCTTTCAGGCCTGCTGACCAGCATCACTTTGGGAGCCACTGGAAATTTCCCCAGCTGGTAAGGCAGAGGCAAGGCTTTCTTGCAAGCCTTTGCAGCCTCAAAAGCACATGCTTTCTTGCAAGCAGGTTGCAAATCCACCAGTTCCATGATGGTTTGCCTTTGGGCTCCTGTGGCTTGGAGCAAGCGCTGCCTTAGTTTTGCTTCCTCCCTCTTCAGCCTGCATGTGCTCCATTTGGCTGGCAATCCTGCCTGCCCACAAGTCATTCTTCCACTCACTGTCATTGTCGGAATGACCATATTTCATGATGCATGCTTCAGCTGCCCAGCCAGGATTCCAGGATCTCACCAGGTGAGATGTTGTAAAACTCTCAGATATATTCGGCGTTGTCATGGATTCCTTCTGCAGTGCTGCTGCACTGACAGCTCTGCTCACCTTTTTTTTTGGTCATAGTCACCCATCTTGAAAGCCAGGGACCCCTTCCTTTCAACAGCTTTGTCGACGACTTCTGCAAAGATTGCAGAAGGACTAGTGGCACAGAAGACTTTCTGGCACCACCCTTATTGGCTGCCACGGCTTTCTTTCAAGCCCTGTAGCAAGATCTCTGAGAAGGTCAAAACCTGGTTCTGTGAGAAGCTTTCTTTCAAGCCCAGCCTAAACCATAAACATCTACACTGAAAGTAGAATGTGAACGTCATGTCTCTTATATACGGTGTATGGGTTTGATTTCTGTCTTGGCATCCCAAGAGCGCTTTCTTGGTATGGGTAGGATGGTTTGATGTTGTGGTATCCCATGATGTTTATCTTGATATTGATCATGATATTGATCGATATTGATCCTGATATTGGTCTTGATATCGATCATGATATTGATCAATATTGATCAAAAATATTGAAAAATTTCGCAATCCCAATCAATCCCCACGATTGAAAAAAAAACAATCCTGACGATTGAAAAAATCAAGTTCAATATTATTGATCAGTATTGATCAGGATTGGTTTTTTTCAATATCGGGTCCTCAGGGAAACACGCGAAGAAACATGTCGGCGCACCGTCGGCAACGCAGTCCGCAGAGACATGCGTTACCTTTCCCCACCATTTCTCTCTGATTTTGCAGACACGCAAGTAAACATGTCCGCGCATCGTTGGCAACGCAGTCCGCAGGGACATACCATTTCTCTCTGCTTTTGCAAACATGCAAATAAACATGTCGGCGCACGGTCGGCAACGCAGCCCGCAGAGACATGCGCTACCTTCTCCCACCATTTCTGTGTGGTTTTGCAAATATGCAAGTAAACATGTCGGCGCACCGTCGGCAACGCAGCCCGCAGAGACATGCGTTACCTTCTCCCACCATTTCTCTCTGCTTTTGCAAACGTGCAAGTTAACATGTCGGCGCACCGTCGGCAACGCAGTGCGCAGAAACATACGTTACCTTTCCCACCATTTCTCTCTGCTGTTGCAAACGTGCAAGTTAACATGTAGGCGCACCGTCGGCAACCCAGTCCGCAGAGACATGCGTTACCATCTCCCACCATTTCTGTCTGATTTTGCAAACATGCAAGTAAACTTGTCGGCGAAAAGTCGGCAACGCAGTCCGCAGAGACATGCGTTACCTTGTCCCACCATTTCTGCGTGATTTTGCAAATATGCCAGTAAACATGTCGGCGCACAGTCGGCAACGCAGTCCGCAGAGACATGCGTTACCTTCTCCCACCCTTTCTCTCTGCTTTTGCAAACATGCAAGTCGTCATTTCGGCGCGCAGTCGGCAACGCAGCCCGCAGAGACATACGTTACCTTCTCCCACCATTTCGGTATGAGTGATAAATAAATGAATGAAGTAAATGAATCAGCAAATAATTGAATGAAGTACATGAAGTAATAAATGAACGAAATGAAATGAAATGAAACGAAATGAAATGAAATGAATNATGAATGAAGTAAATGAATCAGCAAATAATTGAATGAAGTACATGAAGTAATAAATGAACGAAATGAAATGAAATGAAACGAAATGAAATGAAATGAATACATGAATAGGAGAATAAATGAAATCAATGAATGAATGAAATGAATGAAATGAATGAATGAATGAATGAATGAATGAGTGAATGAATGAATGATTGAATGAATGAATGAATGAGTGAGTGAATGAATGAATGAATGAATTGAATGAATGNATGAATGAATGATTGAAAGAATGAATGAATGAAATGAATGACTGAATGAATGAGTGAATGAGTGAATGAATTAATGAATGAAAGAAAAGTTGAATGAATCACTAAATGAATGACGAAATGATTGAAAAAAAGCTTAAAGGAACGAAAACTTTGTAATGAAAACCTTTCAACAAGTACCTCCCATGACTACTTTGTGCTACAAAGCTTGCAAGAAGTACCTCCCANAAAAAAGCTTAAAGGAACGAAAACTTTGTAATGAAAACCTTTCAACAAGTACCTCCCATGACTACTTTGTGCTACAAAGCTTGCAAGAAGTACCTCCCAGTACTACATTGTACTACAAAGCTTGCACAAAATACATCCCAGTAATACTTCATACTACAAAGCTTTCACCAAGTACTTCCCAATACTACTTTGTACTACAAAGCTTGCACACACTACCTCCCAATATTACTTTGTACTACAAATCGTTCAAAAAAAACATCCCAATACTACTTCGTATTACAAAACTTTCAAAAAGTACCTCCCAGTACTACTTCGTACAACAAAGCTTTCAAAAAGTACCTCCCAGTACTGCTTCGTACTACAAAGCTTGCACACAGTATGACTTTGTACTACACAGCTTTCAAAAAGTACCTCCCAGTACTACTTCGTACTACAAAGCTTTCAAAAAGCACCTCCCAGCACTACTTCGTACTACAAAGCTTTCAAAAAGTACCTCTCAATACGACTTTGTACTACAAAGCTTTCAAAAAGTACCTCCCAGTACTACTTTGTACTACAAAGCTTTCACAAAGTACTTCCCAATACTACTTTGTACTACAAAGCTTGCACACACTACCTCCCAATATTTCTTTGTACTACAAATCGTTTAAAAAAAACATCCCAGTACTACTTCGTATTACAAAGCTTTCAAAAAGTACCTCCCAGTATTACTTTGCACTACAAAGCTTGCACAAAGTACCTCCCAATACTACTTTGTACTACAAAGCTTGCACAAAGCACCTCCCAATACTACTCTGTGTTACAAAGCTTTCAAAAAGCACGTCCCATTATTATACTACTTCGTACTACAAAGCTTGCAAGAAGTACCTCCCTGGAACTTCATGCCGTGCACTATTTTAGCCGCTAAGTTTGGGGATGGGTAAAAGAGCCGCTAAATACTCAAATCAGCCGCTAAATTGCAAAAACAGCCGCTGGCAAATTTATAGGTGGTGCAAAACCATGGGTCCAACGGTGATGTTCAACACTTCTGCCTGCAACTCGGCGCTCTAAAGAAACCTTATGTAGACTATCCCATCCAGCTCATCCCTGCGCACAACTGCTG
The DNA here is from genome assembly GCA_003297045.1 of Symbiodinium sp. clade C Y103. Classification (NCBI taxonomy): domain Eukaryota; class Dinophyceae; order Suessiales; family Symbiodiniaceae; genus Cladocopium; species Cladocopium sp. clade C. Next base: position 5,436 of record BGPT01002713.1, on the reverse strand, counting down.
GGAACTTCAGCGTTTTCACAATCAGCGTCGCTTCTTGAATTTGTCAATGTCAAAATTGGCTTTCACTTAGATAGGAGTTGGGGATTGTCCTTTGAATATTTTGGAATCATATGCGGCGGCTTGGCCTAGCCACCTTTCCCCTGAAATCTTCTGACATTGAGTTGGGGTTGAAATATGATGCCATTCCCAGCCAAGCTATCATCAAAATCCGAATATTATTGTCGGTTCAAGCAATAGTTCGCCAAATGCGCATAGGATGCCCCGAAGGATTGCAAAGTCTTTCGCAAAAATGCCACACACGATTGAGCCAAATGCCATGTCCATGGATGCCTTGTGAAAAGGCTAGTAGACCCTCTTTGGCGCCAGAGATGACCCAGTACAAAACTCTGCGGTCAGTTCTAAACCATCCGTCTTGCTGAAGTATTAAGGCCACAAAAAAGCGGAGCCCACCCATGGGTATGCACCCTTTGCCGCGTGCATGCTAGCAGTAGCGAAGGATCCCGCTGATGTGCAATCCTGCAATCCATTAGCAAAGCAAAACAGCCGCAGACTACCAAAAGCGCGCTCCAAGCACAACGCCACAGCCCCATCCTCACCTTCTGGAGTGAAGCCTCAGCTGGTTAGAGCAGAAGAATAGATATATGATAACAGCTGACTGGTGAGAACAGGAAAGGGATCGAGGTGCAGAATGTGATTTTGGTATTCTTCCGTGTGGCGCCCCATAGTTAGCTAAGTTGGTTTGTAAATCCAAAAGCCAGGGTTTGGGGGTTTATATGGGCCACGGCCAATATTTAATATATGACCCCAAGTCATCAAAATTCGAAGAGTGTATTGCCATGCTCACACTCCTTCGGGAACTGTGATTCTAGCAGCTAGCAGCCACGCCTTGTTCATTTTGAAAGCCAAGGAGCGACCCATGTAAATCAGCAAGTATATACTGCTTCCAAGAAATTTTCTCGCAATCCCCAGGCGCTAAATATGGAACGCTTCCCTCGTCAAAATTTTTGCAGGAGTCCATTGATCGAATGGTATGGAATTCCACACTATTCCATGGTGGGGAAACTCTCCAAGGAAGCATCCAAAACGTGCTGACCCAGCGTGCTCCAGGGTTCACATCGTCGAAAAGCACCCCAACAGACCCTGCATCACATTCATGACAGCAAGGGATAAAGCGCACAATTCCAGCAAATTCAAAAAAGTATCGCCATCAAAAACTCTGGAAACACTCTCCTGCAAAAGTTCCATGTCGGCTTTCAGGGCATCATCATCCAGCCCCCAAAGCTTTGGTATATTGGTTGGCGGTGATTTTTTCACCATCCATAAGGGTCGCGTAACTAAACTGCCGGGCTTTGAGGGAAATGTATCCCCGTTCCAATTTCCACTACAAAGAGGGTGATGCCGTGCTAAGTACAAACCTTGTTTTCCCTAAGATTGTGTACCAAGAAGGTGTTGTCGTGATATGGAGTTTGTAGCAATAACCTGTGCCACTACCTTGTAGCAATAACCTGTGCTTGATTTAACATCAGCACTTTTTAGTCAGGGTCGCCTTTTTTAGTGATTTGTTTGCCCTCTATCTTGAAAACCCCAGTAGCACTTTGTAGTGAATTTGCCGGGGGTACATTGGATAGACATGGATAGACCAACCCCCTTGCTACAAACTGCTGGTGGGGTTTTTGATGGTGGTTCAATGATCAATGTTGGCTCACTACAAAATACGCTGCCTGGGCAAGTCGGAGGTCGTTTCCTTTTTTTGAACTCTTGCGCAAAAGCCTGTTTACTACATGCTGCACACCCAAAGACACCCACAGCATAGGAAATTTGCAACCTGCTGCATTTCGGGGCTAAAACAGAAAAAAGAACAAAAGAAATAGTACTCGTTTGTTATATAGTATGGAAACAGGCGAGGAAAATGTCTTTATGTATGTCATTCTACTAGGTTCCTGCTCTTTTGATCCAGTAGTCAAGCTTCACCCAATTTCAAAAAATCTGTGCTCAGAGTTCCTGTCAACCACAAAGCAAAGATTCCATGTATGATTTGCATTTTGCAGGCGTGATTCTTGGAAAAGGCCCTTGAAGCAGCCTGCAAATGTCCTAGTTTCCGGGTGGCTTTTGTCATGGACACTGCATTTTGTAGTAACACACACGTGCACAAGCATTTTGTAGAACCTACGGGTCCCCCTCCAGATGAGCCGTAAAAAAGTTTGAAAAAACATTTTTAATGTAGAGGCTTTAAAGGGGAAAAATGTGGGACAGATTTGGGTTCAAAATCAATGATGTGAAACTCAATCTGTGCGTTGAAGATCCTTTTTGTTGCCACATAGCTCTGACAATCGTGGTAAAGAACCTCTTAAAATGTCAACTCTTGGAAATCCCTGGAAATCCCATGGTTGTATTTGCTTGTACTCGGCTGATTTGCGCCGAAAAGCCGCATTTGTTGCAAAACATGTATGTTTAAACTTCATTTAATGGTTTATTTTTTTTGAGCTTCTCTCTTGATCTTTATGTATAGTGGTGTATGTGTCTTACGAAGTTCTCTGGGCTCACGACAGCCGAGGCCGAAACGGCCAAAACAAACAATTTTCGTATGAAAGAAAATGTAAACTGGGCTGCGCGGCAGGCAGCAAAATGCTTGCAAGGAAAGCCCACCGGTCTGCGTCAAGACCGCTACAATATGCATTCAAATTTTTCGGGAGCTAAGTTCAAAGAGTGAAAAGTCGCTACAAGAATGCAGGGCATGATCGCGGACTACGATATCCTGGCACGACTTCATTTTTTTTGCCAAGTTTCTGTCAAAAAAGCAAGAAAGTAGCAAGCATGTGTTCACCCTTTTTTGTAGTGGAAATGGTAGCGAGTATACTAAAACTACAACTACAACCCCGGGGGGCTCCCCAGCCAATCCACGTTCATGTTAACCCTCATGCTAGGTCGTTCTTGGACGCAAGTGGCTTTTTGTAGTCGAAGGAAGTTTAGAAGTCTATACTTCCGTTTTACGGAATTTCATTGAATAGCAATTGATTGTCAAAACCTAGAGATGTCATAGCAATTGATTGTCAANTTACGGAATTTCATTGAATAGCAATTGATTGTCAAAACCTAGAGATGTCATAGCAATTGATTGTCAAAACCTAGAGATGTCATAGACCTAGAGATGTCAAAACCTAGAGATGTCATAGCAATTGATTGTCAAAACCTAGAGATGTCATAGCAATTGACTGTCAAGACCTAGAGATGTCATAGCAATTGACTGT
>BGPT01002712.1:25986-37795 GCA_003297045.1 Symbiodinium sp. clade C Y103 | reverse complement strand
GCAAAAACGTCAATCTTGACGTGGTCTTGATGTTTGCTAAGCTTTGAACTATTTCATGTAACATCTCAGACGCTTTTGATGATACGGTTTGAACTCTTTCATGTAACATGTATAAGAAGCTTTTGAAGATACGCTTTGAACTCTTTCACGGAACATGTCAAAAGCTTTTGATGATACGCTTTGAACTTTTCATGTAACATCTATGATGCTTTTGAAGATACGCTTTGAACTCTTTGATGTAACATCTGAGATGCTTTCGAAGATACACTTTGAACTCTTTGCTGTGACATCTGAAATGCTTTTGAAAACACGCTTTCAACTCTTTGATGTAACAGCTCAGATGCTTTTGAAGATACGCTTTGAACTCTTTGCTGTAACATCTGAGATGCTTTTGAAAAAACGCTTTCAACTCTTTGATGTAACATCTCAGATGCTTTTGGTGATACGCTTTGAACTTTTTCATGTAAAATCTAAGATGCTTTTGAAGATACGCTGTGTAGTCTTTGCTGTAACATCTGAGATTCTTTGCATGGAACTCTTTCATCTAATATCGAAGATGCTTTGACACTCTTGATGATACATCTCAAAAGCTATTGATGATACGCTTTGAACTCTATCATGTAACATCTGAGATGTGCCACGTGTTGCAGGAACACAAATGTTGGACCGCAGCTGGCAAAGTTTGAAGTCCTTTTTACCACAGCACATGTGCATGAAATGCAAAGAAAAGGGACATAGCAAAATGCACCGCAATGTTCCTGAATACATATACATGTGGGCTTGGAGGCAAAGCCTTACTGCTTCAATGCCAAAGATGTTTCTCCAGGAGCTGGAAGCCTTGCTGTGACCAAAGGCATGAGCTGAAAAAAAATGCGGGAACAAAGTAGCTACGTCGTTTTCAAAAACCCCGAAAATTCACTCCGCGTTATGGTAAAACTAGCAATTTTCCAAGTTCTGCTTGGCACGGCCGCATAGAAAACAACAAAACTTCATTGCATGTCGAAACCATTGGAACAACGCCTTCGAAAACATCAAAGAACACATTGAATGCTATAAAACACCACGGCCGTCTCAGCCGTTGTCCTAGCTTGTCGCAGGATTTAACAGGGTCAACAAAAAGGCACAAACGCAAAAAGACTTGGAAAAACTGGGACAGGATGAACTCGCGATGGTTGGAAAAACAAACGGCGTTCTGTGAGCCGCTTACCATGTAGTCATATATGTACATATTATTATATATTCGTATGTGTTTAATATGAGCAAGTGTATCAATCACTGCTTATTCAGACATTCAAGTACTGGGGAGGTTGGTACGTGATATCCCTTGGTGCGTCTGAAACTGGGAATACTCATCATATTGGAATAATGCTGATTAACAAGTGGTATGACCCGTTTTCAGACAAACTCCGATCAAATTCCCCGAGTTCAAACAGGCGACCCCAAATGAATGGATCCAGTTCGTCGTATCACATTGTTTGCTGGTTGTACTATCGGTTGCATTGTTCTGTTGATGGCAGTTGTTGCACTCATACCCAGTCCCCATACAATGGGGATACGCAGAGATATAGAATGTAACATGGGTGTTGCCTGTGAGTTTGTCCCCTTACAGCATGAAAAACAAGCCAAAGAGATGATTGCTGTAGGTTACATCCTATAATTTCCTATAGACCCAATCGATGTATTCGTTGGCTTAGATTAAATCCCCATCTGCTCACGTCGATTCATTCCAAACTCAATGTTTATATGAATACGACATTGACTAATTATAGTATATATATATTACGTATTTATATATATATATATATCAATGCTAGATACATTGATGGTTTTAAGTCCGCTCATGAATAAATACAGCATAAATCTAGGGAACAACAAGTAGTTTTGTGTAAAACTAAGCGCTCAATCAGTAAAGTTATATTGTATCGATATGTATATTGGCATCTAAATCTATAGCAATATCCATATCTACATTACGTCTATCTGTACATCTAACTATCTATGTAACGCCATGTTAATGTACTGTATTGCAATCTAGTGCAATGCTATGCAATGTGTTGCAAGCTAGCGTAATGCTATGCAATGTGATTGATGTAATGTATGTATGTGTATGTGTATGTATGTTCTACATAATATATAAAGACATTGATGAACATATGGGTTTGTCTGAAAATAGGGTATCCCTAAATCCACTGGTTAGTCATCATTTTCCCTATTAAATGGGGATATACCCTATTTTTAGACACGCCTATATACTAAATCAGCCACACATGGATGATAGTGCCTGAGCTGCCGGACCGTCACGGGGCCACCCGAGTGCAGCATCAGCTGATCTGGTGCGTTTTTCAAGGAGCCCCTGAGGGCGCCGGGAGTTTTCACCCAGAGAATGGATGAACATGGGAAGTGAACCATAAACACATGGAGGTTTTGCCATCAAACAATGGATGAATGGTGATTTCTACTGAAATATGGCAATTTTACGCCATCCTAACACGGAATTTGATGATCAGCTATGGGATGGAATGGGCCCAATTTCACACAAACCCATGTGAGCATAGAGTTTCAGAGGGGTCCACAAACAGATAAAAGGGCAGCAAAAACAAACCATATTGCTGTACAGCACTTTTGGAACCAAATCTTTGGCCCAAAATTTGAAGGTGTTTGATACGCCCTTTTGGGAACACCTCTGAACCAGTCAGTCTAAAGAGTCTAGTCTAAAGCATTCGTATCGGCTGAAGTCTCAAATATACACATAGTATTATGGTGGTGATTTGAACGCCAATCATGGTCTCTGGTTCATGACACTTGGCGTAAAGATCCATACCAGCAGTTTTGGTGTTCACCAAGGTGCTAGCCAAGTTGAACCAGCTAGAATGGTGACTTAAAACAGCCAAGCGTGGACTACCTGGACTGGAAATTTTCTCAGGAGTCCACCAGACCTTCATGTGAACACATATAATGTCAACCCTGGATTTGTTGGAGTGGGTACCACCAACATACTGAAAACCTGCCCTATTGACAAACTGGGTTTCATCAATCTCAGGTTAAGATTAGCAAACAAAAATGTGTGCTGTACAATCAGGGAACCAGGCGGATAGAACCAAGACAATGGACTTCCACCCAACCTAGGGGTGTGTGTCAAGCTTCTGGAACACGTGGCAACTTTACAGGACTGCAGACTGCCCTGCAACGGAAAAAAATCCACTAGCTGGGCATGAATGAGCCACCTCAAGTCCAATTTCGGTGATGTAGAACAAGATTGAATCCATAAAATATGTAACACAATTGCTGTGTATAAGTTTCGAACGATAACGAAGATACATTCTGAAACCAGTAGTACCGCACAAGGCGGTGGCGGAAGTTTCAAAAATAGGAAACCTATAGGAGCAGCTCGTTGCTGTGAATGATGGATGGCAGAGCGAACCCACTGATGGACCGACAAGTGGTTGGAGGCAGCGCAGTGTAGTTGTTATGTGGTGTAGTTGCGGTTGTAGTTGTAGATGTAGTTGTGGTTGTAGTTGTAGTGTTTGTAGTGGTAGCTGCAGTGGTAGTTGTAGTGCAGTGCAGTGTAGTGTAGTTGTAGTGGTTAATTAATTTTTGTTGTATTTGTAGTTGTTGTCGTTGTAGTTGTTGTAGCTGCTGTAGGTGTTGTAGTTTATTGTAGTTGTAGTTGTAGTTGTCATGTAGTTGAAGTTGAAGCTGTAGTTGTTGTAGTTGTAGTTGTTGTAGTGCTTGTAGTGGTTGTAGTTGTGGTTGTAGTTGTGGTTGTAGTTGTAGTTGTAGTTGTGGTTGTGGTTGTAGTTGTAGTTGTAGTGCGGTGCAGTGTGGTGTAGTTGTAGTGGTTCTTGTGGTTGTATTTGTAGTAGTTGTAGTTGTAGTTGTTGTAGTTGCTGTAGGTGTTGTAGTTTGTTGTAGTTGTAATTGTAGTTGTAGTTGTCATGTAGTTGAAGTTGTAGTTGTAGTAGTTGTAGCTGTAGTTGCTGTAGGTGTTGTAGTTGTAGTTGTAGTTGTGGCTGTCATGTAGTGGAAGTTGTAGTAGTTGTAGTTGTAGTTGTTGTAGTTGTAGTTGTAGTGTTTGTAGTGGTAGTTGTAGTTGTTGTGGTAGTTGTAGTTGTAGTTGTAGTGCAGTGCAGTGCAGTGTAGTGTAGTTGTACTGGTTATTGTGGTTGTAGTTGTAGTTGTAATAGTTGTAGAGTTGTAATGTAGTGTAGTGTAATGTAATGTAGTGTAGTGTCATGTAGTGTAGTGTAGTGTGATGTAGCGGCGTAGTGTAGTGTAGTGTAATGTTCCGAAACGAAGCAATTTTGTGAGACTTCCTCAATTTTTGAACTTGGCAACATCAAAAACGAAGCAATTCTGCCAGGCTTCTTTCAAAAATGGAAAGTTGAGTGTGCAGCTGGCGGCCTCGTACCAAGGCGTTTTGCGAGTTTTACATGCCATGTCTCTAGGGTACTGCGCCTGCCACGAAAAAGTCACGCCAGGTCATACGAAGTGCTGCACCTGTCACACAAAATCATCTTAGCATAGCTGAAGATCTGATGCTCCAAAATGACACCTCTTTCAGGAAATCAGCGCCCTGACCTCTTAACATTTTTGCTTGATGTGTCTCTTGTACTGCGCCTGCCACGAAAAATTCATCTGTGCAGATCCTCTTCAAATGTCCCACGCCTGCCATCATTTTTGAAAATGCTACAGAACCCACACGTTTAGCTCACTTTTCACAAGGTGCGGAATCCCTTGCGCCTGCCACACAAAACGACGTCTGGCCCTTCAAAAGTGGTCCGAGCATGTGGTGCTTTGTACATTTTGACTTCCAAATGTGCTTCGTGCCACGACCCCGTGCACTTTTTCGACATCGCAACTTCCGAAAGTTGCCCGAACCTGACAGTTTTTCACACTTTTCACTTCCAAATGTGCTTTGCGCCACAATGCCGTGCACTTTTTCCACATCTCAACTTCCAAAAGTGCTCCTAAGCTGACAGTTTTTAACACTTTTACTTCCAAATGTGCTTCGCGCCACGACGCCGTGCACTTTTTCGACATCGCAACTTCCGAAAGTTGTCCGAAGCTGACAGTTTTTAACACTTTTCACTTCCAAATGTGCTTCGCGCCACAACGCCGTGCGCTTTTTCCACATCTTAACTTCCAAAAGTGGTCCGAGCATGAGGTGTTTTGTAACTTTTTACTTCAAAATGTTCTTCGCGCCACAACGGCGTGTAATTTTTCATCTCTCATCTGCCGAGATGTCTCCGCACCCGCCGCTTTAGCGAGCCTACTTGTCGACCCTCCTGAGCCACAAAACATTGGAAAAACACAGTGTTTCGCGACTTTCCTACCTTTTCGCGCACCTGCATCTCTTCTCTTCTGACTTTCTCATCNTCTGACTTTCTTCATCTTCTGACTTTCTTCATGGCTGTGCTTTTCCATCTGTCCATATTGTCGGAAGGTTTAGCTTCTAAACTTCCTTCGACAATATATATATATATCATTACTAAACTTCCTTCGACAATATATATATATATATACATCATTATCATATTATTAATGACAAGGGTTTCTGAACACAGGGTACCCGAAAATTCCCTTATTACCAATAAATGTCCTTTTGGCATGTCATTTTTTGGTTGGTACAGGTGGATATAACCCATTTTCAGACATCCCCATGTCATATTGTTGGTTTTGAAATCCCATTCGCATTCCCAGTCTCCATAAAATCGCCATGTTTAATTGTTAAATATTGGTAAATCAATGTGAATCAGGCATTTAATCTCCAATTTCAATGATAAACATATCATCCCGGGGAGACAAAAAAAGCACCAGGCTGGGTCCATGTTCAAGCCCAAACCTAAGATTCTAAATCTTTAGTTCCTAATCATTTCAATTTTCTCTACAGATTTCAAGATTTGGGAATCAAAATTGAAGCGACGCCACAGATTTTGGTATACGTTTAGTATTCATCTATTTCCAAAATCCATACTAAACCTATATATATATATTGTTGTGGTATATATTTAGATATATTTAGTATATCTCATTGTTTAGTGTTTAGTATTAATCATCAAATTCTTGAGGTAGCCAATGACTTGACCCAGGTTGCTCCAGCAACTGTTCGGTATCAAGACACCCGCCCCACAGCTGGCGTTTCCGCAGCTCTTCAGCCAGGAAGGGCATCAACTGATCGTCTGCCTTGCGGAACGAAGAAACTTGTGACCTAACCAGCAAAAATGCTAAAATCGGTGACGAATCGTCAACAAAAATGCTAATTTCAATGGGACAAAGATAGTGAAACATGGAGATTTATATAACTGATTTTTCCAGCAAACATAATGATTTTACTATTAACAATGGTGAGTTAATCATCAAAAAGGACAATTTATCCAACAAGAATTTATGGAGAGTTAATGGAATATGAATGGAGATAGAATTGGATTATGGCAATGGGGGTTGTAAACCAAACATAATGAGGATACACGTCGATGAGTACATGATGGGATATCTGTATAACCAACCTGTTATGATACTTGGGTGTGTCTGAAACAGGGGTATGACAGATTCAAACGGGATGATCTGGGTAAACAGGTGGACTTAACAAAAAACTAAGACTTGAAGCACAAAAATCACCAAACATTGCGATGATACAGGTGAAGTAACAAATGGACTTTGATTTAACTCCTAAATTGCTGACAGGATCTGATTGGATCGAACGACCTTTGATGGATTTTGTGTGGCTTATATGGAGGATTTGATCCATGTACGGCGATTGAACTGGGAATTATATTGGATTAGAATGGGATTCTATAGGCAGTAAAACATGGTAAAACTGATGCTTTAGCACACCAACACTTGTGATGTAAGCCACAGAACCTTACATTGGATGATATTCGCCTACAAATTGCTTATAGTCACTTGTGAATCAACCCCATTGATATTGATAGTATCCTGTGCTCCCATTCAATGTTGTATGTAAACAAGTAAACAAGGGGTTGATTAGGTTTGTCCACAAATTAAATGACTTGATAATTTGGGCCTACCAAAATATGATAAAATATGTTTGGATTCGGGTCTTGTCATTCTGGACACCTGATCAAATTCGGGTGTCGATAATCTTGAGCCATGAGTGGCCAATAGGTCGTCAATACTAAATCTTGTTGGACATAATCCGCATAAAATGTTAACCTCTCCTTTTTGCATCATATTGCTGGGATTGCATTATTGAAACCCTTTGTCACCTCGCTCGGTTTTAGTCATTGCTGGAGATGGCCCTCCATTTTCCCAATCCTGGAAAGGATGCTGAAGGACTGCCAGTTGCGCACTAGAGTTGTTGAAAGGGAGCGCACTATATGAAGGTTCTATCCCTGGTCCTGTTTTTGTCAGTATACTTCGTTACATTTCGTTATTGTACTGTCTAAATTGTTGAAAGGTTTGATCCCCACGGATCGTTGCTGAGATTGTTGTTAACGATTGTCAAGGTATTTTGATTGCCCCTATTAGGCCCCTATTCCCGCGGAAGTTCATGGTCTTTGCCCCGAGCGAGAGGAGCGAGTCACTACAGCTTTGGTTCCGAGCGGCCCCCACATCCCAGCACCATCCAGGTCTACCATCGTCGGCTGCTGCAGCAGCGATTGTTTCCTCAAGAGAACCTCGGTGCTTGGAGGTCGATGTCCCCACAGGTTGCATTGTGCATATGTGTGCCATTGTGTGCCAAACATTCCCTGTATCATCCCGTTGGTCTTCCCCGGGTGTATGCACATAATTTTTTCTATCACACATGTTTGTTGGTTAGAAGAAAGAATGCCATGTTCCTGCTGGCCCCATCAGAAGAAAGCCCCCGACCATCTGTGCCGGATTATACTTTAAATCTTGGGGATCTGAAAAAAATAGAGGACCAAACCCAATCAACATTGCAGAGGTATACCATACATCAAGTAAATCCCCAAATTAACTATCCTCTAACACTAATACTGTATAGATCTTCAAATGGCCGGCATTGAAATTGACTGATCGACGAACCCACCTGATCTTGGTCGCCTCACCCATCCCTGCGAAAGAAAACAACTTTTTCTTGCAAGAAATCTACAGTTGGAGTGATTCGAGCATGTCAAAACAGAACTGACAGAAATGATGTTTGAGGAATGGACACAACTGAAGCATTGAAGACTTGATGGTAACTTCACTTGCTCCAGGCTTTGGTTAAATTCATTGCCAAAACTCAAGCTTTGAAGACTTGATGGCAAGGTCACCTGCTCTAGGCTTTGGTTAAATTCATTGCCAAAACTCAAGCTTTGAAGACTCGATGGCAAGGTCACCCGCTCTAGGCTTTGGTTGAATTCATTGCCAAAACTCAAGCTTTGAAGACTCGATGGCAAGGTCACCCGCTCTAGGCCTTGGTTAAATTTATTGCCAAAACTCAAGCTTTGAAGACTCGATGGCAAGGTCACCCGCTCCAGTCTTTGGTTGAATTTCCAGCCAAAACTCAGGGTTTGAAGACTCGATGGCAAGGTCACCAGCTCCAGGCTTTGGTTGAATCCATTGCCAAAGCTCAAGCTTTGAAGACTCGATGGCAAGGTCACCCGCTCCAGGCTTTGGTTAAATTCATGGCCAAAACTCAAGCTTTGAAGACTTGATGGCAAGGTCACCCGCTCCAGGCTTTGGTTAAATTCATTGCCAAAACTCAAGCTTTGAAGACTCGATGGCAAGGTCACCCGCTCCAGGCTTTGGTTGAAGCAATTGCCAAAACTCAAGCTTTGAAGACTCAATGGCAAGGTCACCCGCTCTAGGCTTTGGTTGAATTCATAGCCAAAACTCAGGCTTTGAAGACTCGATGGCAAGGTCACCCGCTCCAGGCTCTGGTCGAATTTCCAGCCAAAACTCAAGCTTTGAAGACCCTCTGGCAAGGTCACCTGGTCTGTCCTTTTTCCAAAACTCCTTCCAAGACTCAAGCATTGAAGACTCGATGGCAAGGTCACCCGCTCCAGGCTTTGGTCGTACCCATCGCCCAAGCTCAAGCTATGAAGACTTTCTGGCAAGGTCACCCGCTCCAGGCTTTCGTTCAAGCAGCCCAAACTCAAGTTTTGAAGACTCGATGGCAAGGTCACCAGCTCCAGGCTTTGGATGTACACATAGCCAAAGCTCAAGCTTTGAAGGCTCAATGGGAAGGTCACCCGCTCCAGGCTTAGCATGCGCAAAAAAAAAGGAAAATCATCATGGGGATGTGACACCCCAAAACTCAAGCATTGAAGACTCGACGGCAAGGTCACCCGCTCCAGGCTTTGGTCGAATTTCCAGCCAAAACTCAAGCTTTGAAGACTTGATGGCAAGGTCACCCGCTCCAAGCTTTGGTTGAATTCAATGCCCAAACTCAAGCTTTGGAGACTCGATGGCAAGGTCACCAGCTCCAGGCTTTGGTTAAATTCATAGCCAAAACTCAGGCTTTGAAGACTCGATGGCAAGGTCACCCGCTCCAGGCTCTGGTCGAATTTCCAGCCAAAACTCAAGCTTTGAAGACTTGATGGCAAGGTCACCCGCTCCAGGCTTTGGTTAAATTCATTGCCAAAACTCAAGCATTGAAGACTCGATGGCAAGGTCACCCGCTCCAGGCTTTGGTTGAAATTCTGACAAAAACTCAAGCTTTGAAGACTCGATGGCAAGGTCACCCGCTCCAGGCTTTCGTTGAACTCCCTGCCAAACCTTAAGCTAGCAAGGCTGCGGGGCAAATGATGTAAATACTCACCAGGCACTGCTCCCTCAATTTGTTGAACGCCTTCTAGCACAAAATCTCTCTCACAGTTTTGGAGCCCACATATATAAGTCCATGCAGTGTACACGTTCGTGGGTATGTAAGTGCAGGACAGTAGTATTGCCGATTTTCCAACAATCTCTTGCTCTCTCAAGGTTTGATCTAGGGTCAGCTTTCGATTCATGTGATGCACGGTGAGCTTTGCACCGGACTTGCATGGAAGCTTCTCTGACACCAACCTGCGCAGGTCATACCCAAGCATAGAGCGAGGGACGCTGAATGCCACTCCTTCTCCAGTTAAGCACATTATCTGAAGATCAACCTCATCAGTTTCGTCAGCTGCACCTTTGTCAGCAGATAATGGATCCAAATAACCATCTTGCCCAGGGGGCATTGGTCAACATTTGCATACTCCTCACTGGGCAAAGCCAAATGATCTTCACAAAGAGGCAAACAGCTACAACCCGAACCCAAAAGTGACAATGTTCAACTGTTAAGTATCCTGTTCTAGAAAACCACTTTTGGGGGGGTTTCCGATTATTACTTTTCAGTACCTGATGGTCATGGCCAATTCAAAATTTGGTGGTCCAAATAAACTTATTGGACAAACAATTGTTTCTGCTACAGCAACAATAAAATGGATTAATTACTTGGGCAAACATACCCCGTGTTCAGGGAACAGAACTGACTCAAATGCTACCTCCCGTGATGCAAAGGGTCTCAGCACCCCATGGGATCAAAATCACGTAAGCGTTTGTTTTCTGTTTCAACAGTTGCATCATCCATGCTTGCTTCTTAGAAGGGCCGAAACATCGACCCAAAAGAGTAGGACAAATAGACAACACTAAACTCCAGCTCATAGTTGAGGTGAGGAACCAAAGAGTTCGGACTACGTACCTCTCAGGGGTTTCCTGTCAGTGTACAGAGTGCGGAAAAAACAAAGGTGATGCGGATCAAACAGAGGTCATTTCTTCCCGAGAGTCTGATGAGAACATCATCTATGAATGAGGAGCCTTCAATGTCATGTTCCAGCCTGCTATGTGAGAGCAGGATTTCATGGAGGGCAAACTCTCCAGTCGTGTTCGCACACGCAAGTAGCCTGTGGCAACCTAGTTTTTTTTCATCATACATACGTATATATATACATATAATTTACTATACACATACAAGGATATGCACATCTATATAGTTATATATATATATATTCTATACATATACATATAGTGGACACTATTTTCACGTATGTACATACACACACACATGATCACACATGCATATATATATATATACATAAACGTACATCACATGTCTTTACACATTGCATCGCATTAAATCAACGTATCGCATTGCATTACATTACATCACATCACATTACAGTACAGTACACTACGTACGTACCTACCTACCTACCTACCTACCTGCCTGCCTACCTACCTACCTAAGTACCTACCTACATAAATTTCTTTACATGACCTTACATTTATCATGTAGTTTCGTTACATTGCATTGCTATATAATGTTCACATCCGATTAGTAAACCCCACCTCAATTAAGTACGCCAACTCCCGGGCCACAATAATAAAACCCACCCCAAAATAAAGTATCTGATCAGTTTTTGGCCAATTTTTTTTTTGTTTTTTTTGTTCCGTTTTTTTTTTTTTCGGTTTTTTTTTTTTCGTTTTTTTTTTCCATTTTTTTGGGATTTTTTGCAATTTGTCTTTAAACTTAAATTAATTTCGAATTTAAGAAAACCAAATCTATATAATCAAATTACATTCTTAAAGATTTCATTTGATCGAATTTTTGAANGAATTTTTGAAACCTGCTTGAATCATAATTAATAACCATGATTTGACCCCCCTCAATAAAGTATCTGACTTTTTTCTGTGGGGGCAGGGGTCATAATAATAAACCATTTTCTGACCCCCCTCAATAAAGTATCTGACTTTTTTCTGTGGGGGCAGGGGTCATAATAATAAACCATTTTCTGACCCCCCTCAATAAAGTATCTGACTTTTTTCTGTGGGGGCAGGGGTCATAATAAGAAACCATTTTCTGACCCCCCTCAATAAAGTA
>BGPT01002712.1:379-25272 GCA_003297045.1 Symbiodinium sp. clade C Y103 | reverse complement strand
CTTTCGTGAATACTTAAGTCTTAAAATTTTCTATGGACCTATGTCAATTGTTTGGGGGTCAACATTATTTAGGGGTGATATTTGTTTAGGGGGGGGGGGTTTACTAATCCGATGTCAACATTAGTAGTATGATGTAAAATTATGTATATATATATATAGCTCGGGGCAGAAAACTGATCAGAGTCCTCGCAACTGTGTAAGCTACTGCCTTTGGCAAATGTGCTGGTCCTGACATGTTGAGTTAAGCAGGTTGCCCGGGCCAACGTGCAATGGCTGTGAACAACCTGTAACTTGAGAAGGGGAGCACGAAAGGTAGGCAATCAAGAAGGGAATCAAAAAGATGGAGGCGGCCTAAGACAAAAAATGCCGGTGAGGAACCCCAGACGGCAGCATTGCAGGTGTAGAAAGGCGTCTCTGTGTAAAAGTGTCTTGGTGCAAAATCCTCTTTGTGTAAAAATCTGTGTAAAAGCTGGCCTGTGTAAGTGAAACTGTTTCTCTGTCTAAAAGCATCTGGGTGCAAAACGTAGCCGTGTGTAAGAAGGTCTCGGTGCAAAAGACTCTCTGGTGTAAAGGCTTCAAGCGTTTTTAAGACGCTGAAACAGTGTATTTCGGCCCGTGCATAAAAGCTTCCGTGCGAAAAAAAAAAAATCAGTGTGTAAGGGCGTCTGTGTGTAAGATCCTGTCTGCGCAAAAGCCTCTCTGTATAAAAGCTTCTGAAGCTTCTATGTGTAAAAGCGCCCGTAAGTGAAGGCGCCTGTGCGGAATTGCTGCTCTGTGCAAAGGCCTCTGTGTGTAAAAGCTTCTGTGTGTAAAAACTACGGTGTGTAAGAGCCTCTCTGTGTAAAAACTGGCTGATGTAAAAGTGTGCTGTGTCTGTGCAAAAGCTTCTGTGACAGTAAAAGGTTCTGTGCGTAAAGGTTTCTTTGCCTAAAAGCTTCTGTGTGTAAAAACATGTAAAAACTGTTCTGGGTAAAGCTTCGGCGCGCAAGAGTTTCGGCGTGCAAAAGCTTCTTGGTGTACTCTGTGTGTACAAGTTTATCTGTGTCGAAGAGTTTCTGTGTAAACATGTCTGTGGAAAAGCTGGTCTGTGTAAATGTTTCTCTGTGTAAAAGCTGCTGTGTGTAGAAGCATCGGTGTGTAAAAGCGTCTGTGTGCAAAGGCGTCTGCGCGCAAATGCTGCACAGTGCAAAGACATCTTGTGGGCAAAGGCGTCTGCGCGCAAATGCTGCACAGTGCAAAGACATCTTTGTGTAAAGCATCCGCGCATAGGCATCCGTGTGTAGAAGCGTCTCTGTGTAAAACTTCTTTGTGTGAAAGCCTCTGTGTGTACTAGCGTCTGAGTGTAAAAGCTTCTCTGTGCACAAACCTCCGTGTGTAAAAGTATCTGTGTCTAAAAACTGCTCCGCGTAAAGGCTTCTGTGCGTAACGTCGTCTGTTTGTAAAAGTGTATCTGTGTAAAATGCGTCTCCACACCAACATCTCCAAAAAGCCAAGGAAAGAAAGAGGGTCAAATACTTGCTGCCGGCGCTGTTGTTGATGATGGTGGTGATGCGCGCAGGGCCCCAAAAACCGTCATATTGGTGGTGTTTTGCTAATTTCCGGGACAAAAAACACCTTAAAATACCGATGTTTTTGGCGTGTCAGAAGCCAAAAACCAAAGTATTTACTGCCACTGGTAGCAAAAACCACGGTATTTACAGTTTTTTGTGGACAGCACCTAGCAAAAACACTGGTAACCCTGGTATTTAGGCAGTTTTCAGCACGTTGCAAGAAGTAGTTGTTCCATGCCGAAGGCACAAAAACACTGTAAATTACAGTTTGTGTTTTGGGTTTGGTTTTAAGGTTCGTAGGGTTCACCGGGGTGACGGGGAGGGGGGGGGGTCTTGGGGGGAGTGTCCTAGAATGAACAGCAACCTCCTGAATCATCAGGCAACGGGGCTGGCCACCTTCCCCTTTACTTCGTAAAACTCAAGGTAGCCCCACTGGAGCTACCTTTTGTCAAATCTGTCCTTCATAAAAGGGGTTTATGTGTTTTTTTGGCTTCCCCACTGCCCTATCTCTATCTGTATGCTGACCGGTCTGTGTTTCAGATCCGAAACTACTCATGCACTGCTGACATCAAAACGCAGTGCAGCCAGGATGCACCAACGACTTTCGCGGGTTGCCTTGCTGGTGAACAGCTGGGAAAAAATGATACTTTTGCCGATGCAGACCTGATGTGGAATTCTGATCGTCAAAATCACCTCATGCGATTTGTAAGATTCGTATTTTTTGTTCAATCCATGTCACATTTCCATGCATATCTGCATGTCCCATGAAAACAAGAGAAAGTCCGTGGCAACATGTCCCCATTGATGTTCAACATAGCCTTTATCGTTTAGTGCCAATCCACAGAAAAAAAAAACTTGGGTTTTCCCTAGTAGGGTATGTCCTGGATGGCCTCCATCATTCTTTTTTTAATTGCAACTGGCAATTTTTGAGTGGTATATTCCAATTTCAGAGCCACCCACGGATCATCCCATGATCCTTTGCGGCCTCCATGGCAGCCATAGATCTTCGATAGCCCCAGTCATCGCCGGCGAAAGGCTGGCCATCCAAATGACTCAGACGACGGAGTCCCACACCGCTGCCCACCACGAGCACCTCGAGTTGATGGCTGGATTCTGGGATCAGATTTACTCAACATGGGAATGGACTTGTTTAGCAGAATTACCACAAAAACATAGCTCATCAAATTCCTTGAGTGTTTTGGCAACTTTCCTCGGATCTGACATATTCACTCAGTTGGAAGTTGAAAGTGAATAAACATTACTACAACAAGATCGCCAACTAACCTAAGCCGTTTGTCGGTCACAACACATGTTACAGCTCGTCATGGTTGCTCCCTGGCCACCCCAGATACCAGCGGGTGGGGTGCAATGATTGGCTGGATAAAGAGAAACCTCTGGGGTAATCACACGTGGCTTGCTGGAAAATCTCATATAATATCAAAATGGAGGTTATAATGGGAATTGATCTATAGATGGTGAATTTTCCTTTGCCACCTTTGATTCTCGGAGGGTAACATTACTAATTACTGTTCCCACCCTTGCGGCTATAATTTACTGATCATGGCTTCGAGCAACACTGTCCGCCAAACAAAAATAAACTGCGCAGGCAAGGCAAACATTTAAAAAGGTACTTTCTCACTCATCAAATGAATGAGGACTTGTCACCCGAGAAAACACACTTGTTCAAACACGCCGTAGCATTCCTATAGTTTAGATGACTGTTGGACTCAAAACCTTCATATTCCACGAACATCATCAAAATTCCAAAACTGCTCTTCAGAAACTACAGAGGCTCTGCATTTCAAGACCACCGAGCTGTTCCAGGCATGCCAAAGAACACAGAACTGCAAATCTCAGAATTTCCTGACACGCAATCAATAAATAGAAATCACACAACAGATTAGGGATTCCCCGAAAATCTTTGTGTGCTTGGTTCCTCAGATACCCCCCCTGCAAAATATGGGGAACCCTCAATGATGGCACCTCAGATGATGGACTTAGTAACTGGATAGCAACCAACCATGGTTTAAATCCCTGGCACATGGGATGCTATACCAGTCATATTACTTGGGGTTTCATCCGTAAAGCCTCTTTCTGGGATCTGTTCTGAAGACGATCCACATAGTGCATTATCCACATGTCAAAGCATGGTTAACTTCCGATTTTTGCTGGTTAAAACATGCCTGGTGCCGCCCCATGGGCCGATCCTCCCCGGCACCTCGTCCGCCTCCATGAGCTGCTTCCGTCGCAGGCCGCCTGTGGGTGTGACGGAGAGTCCCGAACGCAACGCGGTCACAGCAACGGAGGGCACCGACTCAGCCTGAAACCGAAGTCAAGGCGGGATTATTATATTATATATTATTATATTATATAGTATCATTATATTATATATTGTTATTACATTATATATTATTTATTATATCATTATATTATATTATATTATATATTATATATTATATATTATATATTACATATTATATATTATTATTATTATTAGTAGTAGTAGTAGTAGTATTATTATTGTTATGATTATTATATATTATTATTATTATTATCATCATCATCATCATTATTATTATTATTACTATCATTGTTATTATCATTATTATTATCATTATCATTATTACTACTATTATCATAGCATTATATTGTCATTATTATAGCATTATTTCATATATTTCAAATATTAAATCATAGATAATATCTAATAGCATTTCATGTATTATATCATTGTTTTTGCTATTATTGCATGATATTAATATACATTACTATTAAATTATGCTCTAAAACCAAAGTGATACAGGAAAACCATGGGTTTGCCATTCGGGAAGTTATTTATACGTTATACTTCTATGGTGGATGTGGAACTGCATCAATGTAAACCTTTACAAACAGGTTATTACATGAGATGAATGGGGGGATATAATGATGTAATAGGTAGTAATGGGAGGGAGAATGTAGTGGAGAATACATGGGATAAAACCAACAATGGTAGATACAATGCGAAATGGAGGTGCGGGAGTTGCAACTAACTAATCTAAGTATGCCGGTATATCCCATAATAACTGGAGCATTGCACCTGGCCACTTACTAATTGGGTTGCACATCCAGGTGGGGTATGGTACTGTAATACCAATTGGAAAATCCTGTGCTGAATGGTTGGTAAATTGGGTATTTACTGGGCAAAACACATGGGGCCCCAGATTTTTCTTTTGCATAGGAAAGAAACCACAAAAAAGAAAACATCCACAACTACCAGCCGTTTTGGTGTGAAAACCATGGTAACAGGGTTTTGACCCATGGCCACACGGAAAAAAACATGATAATGAACACCACTTGTCCCTTTGTGTAAAAGTAGACCGAGTTAAACCAAGGATGTAGCCAAAACAGGTGGAACATAGATTGAACTTGAAAATTCAGATTGAAACATGAATAATGAAGGTAAATAATGATTCTTTAGCAGAATATAGATTACCCAGAATTGGAAAGTAAGACAGGACTTTAGAATTCGGCAGGAAAACAAGAATCAAACAATTGGTGGGTACCAGCCAAATGTGTGAAAATGAAAAAACAGAGTCTTCATGGTTCAATCTCGATTTTTGTTTGTTTTGGATGGTTGTGAGCCCCAATTTCTTGGCAACAACAAATGTATCCCCATTTCTTGTGCTCAAAACCCCCGATCTTTCCTGGTTCAATCCCGATTCTTTTGTTCAAAAAACCTAAGCTGACCCATATGTGTATGTATATCGAACCTCAGTTTGGGGTGATGTTTTCTACTCAAAAAGACCAGCCACGATCGAACAATTCTTCCGATCCATGGCACAAATATACTCGCGTCCACCATTTTCGAGGTTAAATCAGTTGCTGTAAATCCATGAAAATCCTATGTTTTTTATTTTTTAACCCCTATGTTTGTTGGTTAAACCCCCATCAATCCCTACAAAACCCCTATCATATCATACTCCCATGACCTTCCAGAACAAAAACCCACACATCTCATGCTCAAATCACCATTTTAAATGGTTAAACCCCATATGTTTGACTGCTAAATCATCCCACTTTTTTCATGGTCAACTCCCTGTTTTTGTATGTTTTTTGTTGATTTAATCCACGTTATTCCCTATGAAATCCCCATGATATTCCCACTATTCCCTATGACATCCACCATTTTTCATGGTCAAATCACCATCACTGCCCCCCCCCTTTTTCCACCTCTGCCGGCATCAGCAACTCTGTAGCACCACGCACCCGCAGCAGCACGCTGCAGCGATCCCCGTCCACCAGGAGGTCCTCGTGGAACAGCAGAGCCACGTCCTTGTGGATTTCATAGGGAATGGGAAGATCATGGGGAATCCAATCCGGGATTGATGCGGATTTAGCCAACAAGAATAGGGAGTCACGCAGTTCTAAGGACCAAACATGGGGGTTTAAGAATGAAATATGGATGAACCAACATGAAATTCGAATTCAAGGATCTAAATTGACCAACTTTGGAATTTCACGATGAACAAATGGTTTTACCCACCAAGAATTTAGGGCATTTATCTAATCAAGAAGTGTGGATGGATGATCGATGTGGGTTTGTCTTTAAAGACGTGCTATCTAATCCCACATGTTTGGATAATTAGATCTATATAACGTTCATCTATCATCCAGAAATGTGAAATTAAAATGTGGGTTAAAACATTCAAAATGTGTATTCAACTTTCAAAAACAATATTTCAAGTCAACATCAATGTGGATTGATTAAAACAGCAGCAACTACATGCAACTACAGGAGTAGGAGTGACCAACCCACAAACAAAAAATTGTTGTTTTGCCAGCAAACTGGCGAGTTAACCAACACATACCCACATATACCAACAAACAATGGAAGCAAAACGAGAGCTAACCAACAAAAATATGGATTAATCATGGATTAATCAGCTCGAATTTGGATATAGTCCACGACAACAGCATTAATCATGGATTATCTCTGCAGTTCGGATGGATAGGGCCCCACTTGCCATCACCATTTAGTCGTAGGACCAGCATCCACAAGAAATGGAGGTCAATCCACAAAATATATGTGAATTGAAGATTGGACTGGAGATCACCTGTAATAGTTGGCCACATGTTTTTTCACCATCAATAATTTACTGGTGGGTATTCAATTGTGTTTAATGAGCAAACAACCTGGGAATGGGTCATAACCGGCTACATCCCGGGATGATCTCCCTGCAATTCCCATCATGTCAGAGACATCGCAGTGACGACGTTAGCATTCAGCCTGTCCCCATGGTCCCAATATCTTGAGACATCTACAGTACAAAAACACTAAAACTATGTTTGATTGGAAACTAAGCCGTATTTCGGACGGTGAAATCCCATGATTTCATACTATTGCAATACATCAATACCTACACATGTATATAACGATACTTTCGTAAATATATATATATATATACATATGGTAACCCCCTGAAACCTACCTTTTTTTGACTTGTTTACATATTTATCACATGGTTGGACGGAAGGGGGTTACCATACATACATATATTATTATACCTAGGTGCATACATATGTGTAATAATTAGTATATGTAAAATAATGTATGTGTATAAAAGTATGTATACAGTATATGTATATATATATATGTATATGTATATATGTAGATATGCATGTATATCACATATCTATATATATACCTTCTGGTTATTTAACAGTTTGCTATGGAAGCCATGGACCATTGATATAGTTCGATGCTTTTCCTATATTAACCTATTCAAAACGGGGATGTTCCACGGCTACGTCCCAGTTGCTGCACCCTTCTGCCGCGCCCTCTGCGTGGCGTCGCGGTAGGCGCCCCAGGCACCATGCTTGGCGCCGCTGAGCCTGGGCGCATGGAAAATAGCCCATTTATAAAGGATAAACATAGCCATGGAAAATGGCCGATTTATAGATGATTTATAGATGATTTATATATATATATAGTGATTTAATGTGACTTACCTATCAAAGATGGTGCTTTCCCATGGCAAACTGTGAAATAACCAGAGGCTACTCCGGTACTTTTTCCTGAATATGGGATCTGGAATCTATAGATTCACATTTTCTTTGGTAGAGTTCTCTAGTCTTATCATGTGTTCCAATATTTTGAGGGTGGAATAGATAGTCCTTGTCCCGAATCCAGTCAATAATTAATTGGGATTAACCAGCCAAACATTGGATCAAGCAGTCAAAAAATGACCAATCAAGTAAGTGTCTATTACTCGTTTTTACTGAGAAAAACATGTCTGATCCTTATTTCTACTTATTCTGTGGATCTGCCAGGTTCTTTCAATCAGAAAAGCAAATTAAAACAAGGAATTAGCCAACAACAAAGGTGGGGATGGACCAGTAGAAAAACAGAAGTTGAGCAGTGAACATGAGATATAGCAAGTTCAAACATGGTTGGTGGACATTTTCCAACAAACCATTGGTGTTGAATGAACACACACTGTAGAGGTGACGAAATAATAGTTGAAGCAACACACATGGTGGATAACTTGACGACCAACAGCATTTCCAGCAGGTTGTTATGGATACATTCTTTATAACCAACATGATATTGTGGAAAACTTGATATCAACAGAACTATACATAAGGATATCAACAGTTGATCTTTCCGCAATCTTCGACAGCTTTTGCAACTCCAGAACCTATAGGACAAATAGAACACAAATATGCACAAATCATAATCTACCACAACTCTAATGTTGATGCTTTCCCTACAATCCAGGTCTGGTTTAGTGCTGAGTCCGTCAGTCGATGACCTATACACCTCAGGAGTCTAAAGTGGAGATGTTGCCTTCAACCAGATTTCAGCAGTGTTCAAAACCCTCTGTCCTTCCATTCTTATACTGGTTTCGTTCCAAAAAAAACATGATGTATGCATACCCTCTGGTGAACTAACATAACTATGGAAAATCACCATTGTTAATGGGAAAATCCACTATAAATGGCCATTTTCAATAGCTATGTTAGTTTACCAGAGGGTATATAATATTGAACACTAAAACTCCCTACAAACATCAACCAGCAGGGATTTTGAACACCCCTCACTCGGGAAGACATGACGACTTGACGGCCGGTGGCGGTTGGTATCTCTAATGACATGTTGAAATGGAACAACTAGCTGTTCCCATCAATGAGTATATACGCAAGCAATGGTTGGGAATGATGGCAATGATTGTTTCTTAGCAAACATCTGTGTAATTTCAAATCTGCCATTGTTAAGATACCGATTGAATCCGATTGTAGATTTGGCTTTGTCTGAAATTGGGGCACTCCAAAACCCCATAGCTATTCCCCTATTTTCACACGCAAATATCATATCAACGTGGTCAGATCATGTCAGATATATCCAATTACCCTCTGGTAAAGTAACATAGCTATTGAAAATGGCCATGTATAGTGGATTCTCCGTTCCCATTTAAAATTGCCATTTTCAATAGCTATGTTAATTCACCAGAGTGTATATCCCCATTAATTAATACCCCCATGATGTCCCATTATACCCCTATTATAGTTGGCTCCATACCCCAATTTCTGGCCAGTGGGGGTCGCACGGAACCCCAAAGCGAAATGGCCTGCTCCCAAACCATGGAGCCGGATGCGAAATGGCCTGTCGATGTCATTTGTCAACCACCAGGGTTTCCAATAGATTCATGGGTTGGACACGTGCAAGGGACGCCAGTATTGGAACAAAACGAATTATTAAATGTTTCACAAATAATGCCGAAAAATATCCAATAATATCCAATAATCAATATCATAGCCATATTAATTTATCGGTGAGACATCCACAAATTCGCTTTGACTGAGCCCCAGGTCTCAGGGTCTCATCACAAAGTTTGATACTTTGTCGCCATGCTTCCCGATCCACAGCGGATCTTCTACGTTTGCTAACAATTCGTATATGGGCACTTCCAAGTAATATTTGAAGAAATCTGGAGGAACAAAGAAACGACGGAGTGTTTTTGTTTTCCATGATGGGTCAGAACTAGCATCATTCAAGATAATTTTTTGCATCATTGAGGAACAACAATGAGGGCTTACAATAAACAAAAACAACTAGACATGGTACTCTGACCTGGCAAAGGATCTGTTGATATGCCGATGGGTATAGATGGGTACTGAGGGGTACTTTTACACTACTCAAACATATTTCAAACACTCTTTTCTTTCACCAGTTCGTGAAAAAAAAGAGACCTGATTTCATCCCCGTTATGGGTGTTGCACCCAAAATATGCTTTCTATGTACCGGGCAACATGTCATAGACCTATGATCAAAAGCCCAAGTTTCCTGCACGGTTAATCTATGATGAATATAGCTCCCCAAAACTCATCCCAATTCAATAGCAAGTCATCTTGATGGTTGGATGCTGAAAGTGCTGCATCCATTGCTCCATAACATGGATTACTTTGTAGGGTTCCTCTTAAGACATATCTGAAACTGCCAGGGTTTAGTTGATAACAAATTCCGACCGTTTGTTTATGATGTCTCCATGTTTACTGTGTAAATTCCACCATTGTGTTTGTCAAATCATGTCAATCTATACCCATTTTCTGTTGCTTAAAATCCCAGGCCATTGTCTGTGTTTTGTTTGATTAACCGTTTGTTGTTGACATCAAATCTCCTATGTTTGGTTCCTGTAAATTCCTCCTTGTTGACATGCTGATGTCATGACATGTCCAAAATCATATATTATGGCCCAATTAATTATGTCTTAAATCCCCCCATCTACAGTACTATGTCATGTATGTCTAAAAAATCATACTACCCACATCGGTTGTTTGAAATAGGGATCATATTCGATCTCAATTATTGATGATCAAACCACTTTTTTACATCATTGCATAAATTCTATTCAATCACCATTAAATTAATAATGGTTAAAACAGTTGGCTGAATCATGCTAAATCAACATTGAATCTCCATTTT
Organism: Symbiodinium sp. clade C Y103; assembly: GCA_003297045.1. Taxonomy (NCBI): domain Eukaryota; class Dinophyceae; order Suessiales; family Symbiodiniaceae; genus Cladocopium; species Cladocopium sp. clade C. The sequence continues at coordinate 14,757 of BGPT01002712.1, read as the reverse complement.
TGATGATTGAATCACTACTGTTGGTCACAAATCACAATACTTGTTGATGGTTCTGTAAATCATGTTAAATCCAACATGTTCATTTGTAATCACCAAAATTTGGTGGTTATATCCCAAGTTTGGGTGGTTAAATCTCCATTGTTCGAGCTTGTCCCGCAGCTATATCTAGGCTTCCCATTCGCAAGCTGCAGCGCCTGCCAAGGCCCCGAATCGCTGGCCGGCAAGGCGCGAAGTTCTGTGCGCACCTCGCGGTTTCCTAGAATGGGGGTACCCCAATAGAGATGGTTTCTAATGGGAAATCCTATCAAATTGGATGATTTGGGGGTACCCCCATTTTAGGAAACCCCCAGTTGAATCAAGAGTTTAGATATTTCCCGTCAACAGTAGTGATTTGACCATCAAGAAATGAAAATTCAAGTGGTTTAATCATCAAAAAATTGAGATAATTGAAGATCCACAACAATAGTCACCATCGCGTAGACAGGTAGTAAGGATGATTGAGGGAATAGTCCCTTTTTATGGTTGGTTCTTGGCAATCTGTGATGGTTTATGTCTTGTAGATCCCACATACCAACCAATGGGGATATGAGCCAGCAAACTGGTAATAGAAATACCAATAGAATATACCCTCTGGTAAATTAACACAGACCCTGAGAATAGCTATTTTTCAAAGGAAACTAATCTTCCAATCCCGATGACTGCCAGGGTCGAACTGTTATTTTTCCAGTTGGTATCGCCCTGCAACTTGCTGGATGAGCATCCAGTTTCTAAGTGGTTCATTACCTGGGAGGCATCCTTTCTTTCTGGGCTGGGGTTGACCATGGTTTCGAACCAAACACAAATCTGGATGCACACCCACGTAATTAGGGTGAGCAAAACTAGCCCACTCTAAGACTACAAGTGAAATTTACTGTAGCTGAGCTGACTTGTGCTTCATTTAGTATCAAACACACGTGTCAGGTAAACGTTGTGCCATAGCTAGATGCATGTATCGATACACCAATAAACAAATAAATACACATAGAGATAGAGACACAGAGATAGAGATAGAAATACAGAAATATAGAGATGGAGAGATAGAGATAGAAATACAGAGATAGAGATAGAGATATCGAGAGAGAGATATAGACATAGAGATATAGAGATATAGAGATGGAGAGGTACAAGGATATAGAGATAGCCTGATACAGCTCGCTAAATACGTAGGTAGGTAGGTATATAAATAGACCTCCATCATAATATATTTGCAAATAGTCATTGTGGAGTATACAAGTAGAATTTGGACATTTCAAAAGAACATCACAAAATTTGGAATATGTTCAAAGTCCCGTATTCTATCTACTTCTGGATGATCACTGTACAGTAACACAGTAACACTATATCATGTTAATATCTATTAGCCACTGCTACCAGCTATTCTCCCATTCTTATCCCATTATAATCCTATCATTCTCATGATATCCCAACCCAGACCTTCAACTATCCTATTATTCCCATCTCTATTGTATACAACCATCTATATGAAATAAATATTCCAAACATACAGTATCATATAATTATATATATACACATATCCCCATGATATTCCCATGAAAATCCCATTACCAGCATCCATGACCTTCATCAAACTTCGACGTTGCCATCGGCCTCGACGCGTCAGCTCCACGCGGAGCAGACCAGGTGGTGATGGCCAATTGTTTGAAACGCAACCTGGGAGCGACAACGCCGGGGTCATCGTGAACGGCGCGATGGATGTCATCTGTGGGGGAGCATTTAAGGGATGATCCTATGGATGAATTATGTATTTTGGGACACACCTATGGTCTAAAAATCCAACCATATCCAACCATTTTATGGTGTTCATCTGAAATACTTGGGGATAATTGGAGTGTAAACATCAACCGTTTTATGGTGATAATTTGGGAGAACTGGAGTATCAGTATAACAATGTAATCATTTCCGGGGGACTTAATTGTAATTTAACACCCAAACATGCTAGCATAATGGAGACAGAATGGGGATATGTTATGGGTTATGAGTTATGATTCACCCATTTGATATGATATTTGACAATGATACATGAATTAGATTTGTACCGGTATACCCTAGCTGGATTTGAGATTGCACATGCACATGTAAACTCAAGATTGGAATCGCGTGCGATAGGAATCCGAATGAACCCATAATGGGTTGCGCAGTTTGAGTGGGGTTCAGAAGCCCCTTTTAAAGGCGAGCGGTGTGCGTCGTGAAGGGTGGGGAAATTATGAGCAGTAACTGGCAATATGAGATTAGTAAGGAAAACCGGATAGAATATGTTCAAACACAAGACAAAATCAATATTGTGCCTCAGAGGGAAACCAACATTGAATCACAGAACATGTGGTTGTTCAATGACCCTTCTGGGATGTACGTGGGTGGTCTGGTGACAAGTAGGTACAAACACATGAAATTGCTTGCGCTGACAGAGAACTATATGTTTGTGGGAATTAAGATTCCTTTTTTTAATGGTAAACAATACCTCTTATTTGCTGCATGATTCCTGGATATCACCCTATTGAATGATTTGTTCGAAATCAAACATTTTTTTTCTGATTGAACCTCTAGTGAATCTTCATTTTGGATGCTAAAACCACCATCTTTTTCCAATCTTAACACCATTTCTTGTGGTTCTTTTTGAGGCTTATCCCAATCTTCGGATAGGTTTTTGAGCTCCTCCCCATCATTGTCAGGAACTGGGCTTCTGCTTCAAACTCTCCTTCAGAGACTTCCGCAGCTGCACCGTGAGGTCCTGAAAATCGGAGAGATCTGTAAACAGCTGCCGCTGTTTTCTGACGACGCCTTTCACAATCAAGAGGTTATTTTTTGGGGTTGATTTGATGGAACAAACATTAGTTTTAGAACATCTTAGAGACACATTATTGGGATTTATTTGATGGAATAAAGTTGTGATTGATCGATCTTAATTGATAGAACATGCAGAATTATTTCGTAAAAAGTCAGGGTGTTGTCAATAGAGAACGGCGAACTATCCGGTACTGCCAGAAAGTGTAAAGATTCAACATGATTTAACAATATTCAAACAGAGTAAACTGATGTAGAATGAAGATGTGCCCCGCCAGCAATCCAACCGGGCTGGCTGTCATCACGGTTGATTGTCAACCGCAGATTCAGAAACTCTGGTCGATGATTGGGGGGTAACCCCCAAAAAAATGACAATCTGCTACTAAAACGTTACTGTACCCCCAGTTTCACAACAGCCGAGAAGGTTTCACAAAATCTGGGTTTGATGTTCCCCTACAAAGAAGTTATGGTTTAAAACTCGCGCACACAGGACACCTTCAACGCATCTCAATTTGCCTGCGACTGCTGCAACAGATGGTCAGCCTGCATATCTCTTCTGTTCTTTTGCAACTACCCTTTGGTGACTAACAGTTTGCTATAGCAAAATCACCATTGAAGTATTAGAAACCAGCAGCTTTGAATTGGATGAAATGTGCAATGGATTCCATATAAACTCAGAAATTACCCGATATTATATAATATTATGGATGTTTATGCGTCGCTTGACTCACTCTACCAAACAGCTACCAAACAGCTGCGGCCATTCCGGATGCCGCTGGTCCTTGGGCCAAGCAATGTCGAGTCGCGCGGCATCGCGGGACAAGCGCTCGAAGTATGGCCTTCGATGGAGATGTCACCAATACGACATGGAGATCTGATCCAGTAACGAGAACTGGGGAATTTAGCTTGACAAGCAATTCATCAAATAACTTGTAACTTATTTACCTTCTGGTAAACTAACATAGCTATGGAAAATCACCCTTTTTAATGGGAAAATCCACTATAAATCACCATTTTCAATAGGAGTGAATCGAAGTTGACATTTCACCAACAGCCAGGAATTCACCACTGATTTGTGTGCCAGCATGCGCGAAAGTGTCGCTGACCATCCCGTTGTGAGGTCTGTGTGTTTTTCAGATAGCAGGCCAAAACAAAATATAGAACCGTGATAAAAAGGATCTTATAGATTCATATAGATTCTATGTACATATTTACATCATTTTACGTCATATTTCCAGGTGTTCAACTGTTCTATCTATTTAGGTTGCTATAGATGAAGTGACTGACCTACATATTCAGAGTGTCCCGGGTGAAAAAACACGGCGTGACACTTGTGATGAACTTGTCACAGCTCCGGGACCCTGCTTGGCATTTAGGGATAACGGGATTGTTGTTACCGACTGCTGGACATGCCAGCCATCACATTCCATTCCGAGAGTGTGCTTCCTTGGTTCATACATGGCAACAGAATACCCTAGCAACATCTAGTGTAAAGGTGCTCAATATACTAGTTGTTTAATCCCCTTTTTTTCGTGATAACGATATCCTAAATTCAGTCAGCTACTACCCGGACCCCGTTTTTGCCGGTGAATAGTCTCTACATACTTGGACTGATGAACTTTCTGCAAGTCAATTTTACATATGCGTTGCTGAAATCCATTTCTGTAACCTCTATTTTTATGGGTAAATCATATTTTTTCCTGTAATAACCCAACCAAGGCAAACACAATCCTGGTTCTAACTAAGATTCACTTGTGGTAACCTCCAGACAAAATCCTACTAAGATTATGGTAAATATCTTTTGGGACGGTGACCATGCGTTGAATCCCTACATTTCCCCCATGCTTCTCCGCACCTGGGTGTCGCGAAACGTTCTGCGCCATCCCAGGGAAGCCTCGGCTGATGGATTGGTTTCAGTGAAAAACTACACGAAACCATGGTGTGTACCCCCAAAATAGAGTAATGTATATGTAATCATAACTGATTTCTTTGGAGATTTTCCCATGATCCAATTCTGTGAATCTCATCAGCATAATATGGCCAAATCACCATGAAACAATATGAAGCACCGGTGTTTTTGTATGTTTTTGTTGGGTATTTATCAACAAACATGAAGCTTAACCGACACTTCATCCGCGCAGTGGGTACGAGGAGGAGTCAAGACATATAGGACACATTCCAGTACCTTGGCAATCCTTGTAATGGTATATAAATCCTTGTCAAGACATATAGGACACATTTCAGTAAATTAACATAGACCCTGTAAGATAGGGGTTGGAAGATGAGTTTCTACTCAAAATTGAATATGTTGAGAGTCGATGATAATTTACGAGGGTATATATATATCCTCTTAAATCCCAGTGGATGGATGACCATCCCCATCCCACTATGTCTATACAACGGTGTACCATCCAACCAACTTGACCATGGCGGAGGATTTTGGACCCTTGGCCGAAAACCGATCTTCGCCTAGAACTGCAGGTGATGCCATCATACCCACAGTACAAATAATTTCATTGCGATTAAGCGCGTTATATGTTTCTCTATGTATATATATATATACATACGTATGTATGTAGAGAAATATATCTAATATCCTGGAGAAAAAAACATGGTGAGAATTTGTGGGGGGATATTCTTCTATATGTATACTGCTAACAATGAACCATTTCACACAACAACATGAGGTTGTCAATGCCCCGCCAAGCCACGTAGTAAAGACCAACCTTGCAGCGTCCGCTGCATCAGCGGCCACGTCCGCATGCTCCATGGCTTCATCTGATACGCGGAGATCAGCAGGTTGGTAGATATCATATATAATCACTCCAACCTATCAACCAATCACTGTTGGTATATATTGATAATGCTTGATATGAAGTGATATGGTTCATTGACAACCATCATTATCAATATGGTTCAACCAATAGCTTGAAGTTGGAATCGGTGATTGGTCAATATCAATATATTGCAAGTTGCAAGTGATGTAAACCACGTCAAAAAGCAAGTTGCCCGGAAGCTGATCGGAACATGTGTGGGAAAAATTATTGAAGGTCGCGATGAAAAGGAACCTATCAGCGATCAATGTGGTCTTTACTCACTTACACAAATAATCTTAAATTAATATAAATTAATATAAATTAATATAAATTAATATAAATCAATATAAATTAATATATCTTAATCCGATTAAACCTTTGATCTTCGGGGAATTTCAGGGACCAAGGTTGGGGACCCAACTGTTTTCCGCTTTTCTGGCTTTGGTTGAGATGCAAAACGACCAAGTCCGGTCGCAACTGGTGGAGATCCATTGTGATGCTTCTGCTGTCCTACGTCGTTCCTAAGTCCTACGTTCTTGAGCCAAGAAGCGGACAGGATGTGCAGAGTGGCTGATCAACTGCCTGGAACCTTCATGACCTGCCCATTTCTATTGGTCAAAACCTGCCACCTGACTACTGTATGTTGTCATAGATCATAGTCAAAATCATTGGAATTTGTGCATCCATTTCAGAGATATTCCCACTACTTTGATTATGCATGACTCATAATTCTATCTCATCCCCATGAGCCTTCCAACGGCAGTTCTCATCAGTTGACCCATTTTCATGGCTTTGGCTGAAGAACCAAGAGCCTCTTTTGGTGTATCAAAACCAACTGTTCCTTAGTCACGTAACTTGGAATGTCTAAGGGATGTCTAAATGGGATAGCAATGGGATGATCAAGTTGACCCAGTGCCTCAGGTCTCTACCGGGAAAATCTGCGGGAGAAGTCGTTGATGGCTCCAATGTATTGATTGATGGCAAATGACATTTAGATCAACATTTTAAAGCATGTTGATTCTAAAACTACCTTTCAAATGTTGATTTCACATCATGTTAACGTTGTTTTTAAACATCGAATTGATTGGGGTTTTCAGTATAATTCTGGGACTTAATCAACATTGATTTCATGTAAGAATATTGGCTACAGTACTTGCTCAAATTATTCTTGGTCACACTGGCCTCTTCTGTTCTGTTTTTGTTGAGCACATGCAATCCCCAGTGGGTCTGGGCAGAACCATCATCTTCCAAGAGCCATTTCCAACTCCGTTCTTTGGACTCCCACGTCCATGTTTGATCAACTTCGCAAATTCTTGGTGGTTCTATCTCCAGCTTTGCCATATCGGTACGGTTCTGTAAATGTTTGCTGGTTGTGTCAGTTCCTCATGTTTGATGGATCTACTCTTCCTGTTTTGACCTTCAGAAGAAATGGTCAAATCACCATTTTTGATCGTTCACAGCTCACTTTTCATGGCTAACTCCCAATTTTTCATGGATCTCCCCCCTGCTTTGGACGTTTTTCCCGCACCTTTCCCCGGCCCATCCCTGCCGGTTCCGGAACTGCCTCGGCCAGCTGGCTCTTGAGCTGGGCTTCTGGGACGGAAGAACGCCTTAGGATTGGGATCCAAGAGAAATGGGGGGTTTCCTAAGCCATGGAGGTACCCAAAAATGGCTGGTTTATAAGGGAAAAATCCCAAACAAAAATGGATGATTTGGGGGTAGCCCTATTTTAGGAAACCTCTATTTTGGAGCTATGAAACAAGTTGGATACAACCCATGGTTGGGGATTGCGGCTATGGATCACCATGATGCTAGCAATGGAGGCATTGCACCACGAAAAATGGAGAGTAATGAGAATTCATGGTGATTAATATGGTGATTAATGGGGATGAATGGAGGCTTTCTATCGCCATTCCTCTATGAATGGAGGCTTTCTATCGCCATTCCTCTATTGCCCTTGGTTACAGTATTACCTTTTTCTGGTGCACACCCCATGGTTCTGGACGATTCTATATAAAAATGGAGATTGAATGAGATTGACATATACTGACCTATTGCATCCTCTTGCATAGGCGCCTAGATACCCAATTCTTAGACACACCCAAATATAATTTGTCAAGTTGCTGCTATGTAGAGACATATATATATATATATACATATCATATATATATATATACATGTTATAATCATATATCTATATACTGTACATAATGACATATATTATATATATATATATGTATGTAATTATGTATCATTATATATATATATATTATCATATCATATTATAGATATTATATATTACATCATATAATATCTATATTCCCATTACATTGGTATCATTGCTATTCACAAAGCCCACCTTCCAGCCCCAGGAGCTTGGAGAGGTGGGCCCCGTAGAAGCCCAGCGTGGCCTCTTTGGGCGCACGGATCCCTAGACCTGTGAGCTGGGACACCCGTGGAGCACTGGATGGGGGAAACCTATGAAGATCAAATCCCATTAATGGGGTTTAATGGATCTTAAATGGGGTTTAATGGGGTTTAATGGATCTTAATATCTGATGAATATCTTCTGAACATCAGATTCTGGTTGATAGTGACTGTGGATGGAAGAAATCCTGCACCACCTTGGTTGAAACCCAATGGATTCCGGGGAAAAAAAAAACACCTATCAACTGGTATCAACTGGTGCAGGTTTCTTCCATCCACTGTATCTTATGAATATCCCAACGAAAAATGATTTAATGGGGTTAAATGGGATACCATGAAGGTATTGGAGATATAGCCAACAAATCATGCCATAATAGTAATGGGGATGGTTAACGTGTCACTGTGGGAACGTCGCTCTTGCGTGTTTTTCACTTATAGGCATTTTTTGTCATTTTTCTGTATGTGAAGATAGTCAGCTTTGACGAATGCATTTCATTTGCATATGTAGACAAATAGACCCCTCGGAAATTTAGAATGCTTTTGAACATTGCCATGTTCATTACAGGTAGAGGGTATGACATAATATTCATATCATCCACGACAAAGGAAGGCTCAAACAACCAGGGAATGGAGTCTAGCCCGGCCACAGGAATGGAGGCACGGAAACAACTGGTCAGGATCTCTGAACTCACGGGATTCTTCAACTAGGAGTGCAATGAAACCGGTGACACTCATGAATAGTCTGTTCACAAAAATCCAATCCACCCACTTGCTGTAAGTGGCCATGAGTAGTTTGAATTTGCGAAGATAGAATGCCCAAACACCTCAATTGATAGTCAATCCAACTATCAAGGACTGCGGAAATGCCCCAAATCACCACGAACTGTGTGTGAAACTATGTTGATTTCATCCCATGTTTTCTTCATTGTATCATGTGTTTCTATGGCCCTCGACTTACGTTGAGTTCACTACTACCACCCATGGCTCCCTGGGTTTTCCGGCGCATCGCTGCTGTCTGGGAGATCAATAGAACATCCACCCAAGCGGTGAAGATCGCCTCGCCACGATGGAAGGAACCTATCAATTAGGGATGGTTGGAATCCCACCCATCAAGATTGGTAATTTTGGTGGGATGGTTCTTCATTATTGGGTTTATCAAGATTACCTCATATCAACCATTCAACATGGAAACTCGAATGCCCACACTCATCGATCTCCATCTCCGCAAAATTCCAGTAAAATGCATGAGGACGGCTCTCCAACTTGCCTAATTAGGATGATCTTGGTGGTTCTGCTTAGTCCCACCAATTCATCGCTTTGTCCAAGGCGTACTTTTGCCACATCTGAGGATCTCGGCGGGATCGCAGTGGTCCGTTCCAAGGGCACAACATTTGCCATCCTCTTAAGACTATTTAGTCAGTGAGGTGATTGCAAGTCCCCACTTCCCCAGGATTAAATATCCCATCTACTCCCTCCTAATCATGTATACAGGTTTGTTTTTTCCATGTATTTTTCATATTTCCTGACCATATAAATACTCAAACCCCAAAAAAAACACCAATTCTGGAAACCATTCCTGGTACCTCCAAAAGTGATGAAACTTGCATGACTGTAATGCTATACCCGTTTTGATACACTGGGTGTTCTTAACCCCTTTTCTTTACACCATTGCGAGTCCTTGTTGGCATCGGACCAAGCCTGCAGTTGTGCTGCTTGACATAAACCATCCACTGTCTCACAGAAGGAATGGCTACCTCAGGTGACGGAGGGAAACATGATCCGGATTTGGGAAAGAACCGGATGGGAAATCGATGTCATGTGGATCCACCCAATGCCATAAAACATCCGCAAAAACCACACTTGTTGTGGTTGGTATAAACCATCCCCAAATGGTAGGTTTAGACATGTGCTTTGACCAACAAAACCAGGGATATAGACCACCAAAAAAATCCCAAAACATAATAAAACATATGTATCAATGGTGTCTACAGTACAACCCACAACTAGGAATTTGTCTGGTCTGACTTAGTTGAGATAAAGGGGTCCTACAAGCCGCTGCGCAGGACCAAGGGATGATCTTTCATGATCTTTCAAGATCCAATATGGAAGCCCCTATCGACCAACAAATTTGGTTGAGAAACTCTTGAAACCACAGACATGTTTGATGAACTCTTAGGCCTGATGGGACACTACGGCACTTAATAATAGTCCATAGCAGTGTGTGAAATAGGGTGCCCAAAATCCAGTGATTTATCATCATTTTCCCTACTCACTTGCTTTATATTCGAGGGGTTTGCCGGTATACCCCATGTTCAGAGACACCCGGATCAAAATTATATATTGATTCCTCCAAAATGGACATGGATTTAGACTTTGCAAACAAATTTGTGGGCCACTTGGTGTCGTTGATCCATACCGATAAACCCCGAACTTGTGAAAAGTCAAAACCGTTCCCCATGTCTGCAGCTCGCCTTTCACAAATCGTTTGCGAAGGGCAGCAACCTGACGGCCATGTCCGTGTGAAACATCTTGGGAAGTAAGTTGTTTTTTTTCCATTGGGCCCACAACCGTTCAAAGATCTACACTATATTGCGATTGTATCCCAATCTGAACTTATATTTGAAATGATTTGGGCCACTTTGTTGTGGCGCCAGCGGTGAACCCTGAAAAGTCTCAAATTTGGTTGCTAGTCAACGTGGACCAAACAATGATCTCAACACAATCACTGTGGTGGCCCTGAACCTTTGCGTTTTTGTCCTGAGTTTACATACATCTATAGCGCAGGGATGATGGCCTGACGGATGATGATGATGATGATGATGATGATGATGATGATGATGATGATGATGATGATGATGATGATCTTACTTTGACGATCTGGTGTCAATATCGATCTTTGATTGTGGTTTCAAATAGTTTCTTAGTCTATTCTCTATATACATGTTGATGGTCGACACCGAGCTATGTTCTGACTGGTACTCGATTTCAGAGCTATAAAACACACACACACAAACATCCATAACGATGTTCACCAATTTTGATGCTGTTGGAAAGCAATGCAAGACCCATTGAAACAAAGCTAATGCTCCGAGGACGTGGATGGTGGATATTGATAGTGCCAACATACCATCGCTGCTTCGGATCTAGAACCAACGGCCAGGCTGGAAGATCCTCCCCATGGGGAGGATACATGAGATGTGAAGTCGATCTGCATGCGTGCCAATCTCGCATGATATCATTAACTGCTGAAACCCACTTGCTGTGTATGTGTCCAATCTCAATTTAAAAATATATATATGATACATCATATCATAATTTGTAATATATCATTATAGAGCAGTATGTGGATGAACTATGATGAACTCACGTGAAATCATGTTTTTGCTGTGGAAACAAACCCCCATGTCTGTTGGCTCCATCCCCAAGGTTGGGAACTTCCCAGTCCTGGCCTTCACGGCACTATGCCATGCGAAGACGGTGGACATCAGCAATGTGCTATCAAAGTGATGTACCTTCCGGTCAGTGTTAAACTGGTTGGTGAAGAACAGGATTGCCAATTCATGGATGATACTAATCACTAAACAACATATTTGTAGTACTTCAATCTACAGTGATAGACCATCAGGGGTATTCAAACTCTGCTCTGTTGCTACTAGAGGGCTTTGAAAAAGCAAAACGTGTTGTCTCTAACCCCCTGGTAAACCAACCAAATTGAAATATGTTTCAACCAACCAACCAACCAACCAATCAATCAACCAATATTGATCAGCACAGTCGCAACATGTGGGTATATATATATATATATCTGGAATCAATGTTTGGAATCAACCGGAGTTCACCAACAACACTGTAGGATGCTCACCAAGAATAGTATGGGCTCATGGGCTATCACAACTCAACCAATTGCTGGGCTACAATTGTTTTCTTGCATTATGTTTCAAAGCTGCGCCTTTTTTGGGGGTTTTGTTATCCAAGCCCAAATGGATTCCCCAGCAACAAGCATGATTTGTTTGTTTCACAATGATCTGGCAAGAAAAAAAACTACTAGCAGGGAAGAAACAAGGAGCCTTCTCCAACAAGTCTTTGTACACAGAATTGGACTATTGAAGCTAGTGATGATCTTTGTACATCGGAACTTATCATCCTTGTAAATGAGCACCGCCGCGTGCAACGTCACCAGCTTTGTTGGGGAACTCAGCGGTGTAGGCCATGAGTCGGCCCGCAGCGTTTGCAGTATACATGACACATTTGGATGGTGTCAGTGTCAGTTCTGGTGCGAAAAATGAAGCTCACAGTCGAGAACCTCTATCTGTCAATCTGATTTATCCATAGAAGGACATATTCCATTCTCACCTTTTCGCTGATTAATTTCGAAACTTTATATAATGGTGCGATCGACATGTTTACAAACTAAATTCTAAGTTGTTTTCGTTAAGGTTAACATCAACACTATTTAAATTACGTCACACCCCTGGCACATCCTACCCCTCCGAACCGCTGCCCGCGGCCCGCGGCCCGCGGCACCATCCGCTGGATGGCGGTGCAGCGTCCACCGCGCTTCTCCACGCGTGCTGCCGCCGCCTGAAGTGTCATGAACTGACCCATTCCCATGCCATGGCCATTTTGAGATGGCCCCGGCATTTTTGTTTAAGCTGCCAGAACAGCCGAAAATAAACATGTTGAGGCAATGTGGGCAACCCACTAATCCTTTGGGGATGGTTCAGACCACCGATAGAAATTGTAATTTTGGGGATGGTTTATGGCGTTGGGTGGCTCCACATGACCCTCATGACACCCGATTTGTTTTGGACAACTCCAAAACCTTCTTCAAAGTGATGCTCAAGTGTGAATTCCCAATCTGGGATTATGAGAGCCCAGTTTATGATGGTAAATTTCCGCATGTTGCATGGCCAAAGCACCATCTGTCCATGTTGAAATCGTTTTTTCCCCAGTCTTGTGGTCAAATCCTGTTTCTCCGTTTCTCCAAGCTCTTTTGCTTTTGTTGCTGAAATCCATGTTCTTGTTACAATGCAATTTGCAAGTCAACACAGTTTTTTCCTCACATTCTGGGATCATCATCATATCAGAACAGAATAAACAACCAACTACAAAAATGGCTATGTGCTTTACCAATTTACTGGAGGAAAAAATCTACTGTACATCTTGTATATTTGTTCGTGGTCCCACTTTGATGCCAACAGAATAAGTTGTTCAGAATGAACATCCTGACTTGTTTTCTTAACACAGTCACATGCAAATAATGGCATGTCCAGCATCTCTGCTTCAAAAAGTTATGAGTTTCCATCCATCAACGCTCCACTGGACACTGCGTCAAGGCCGCTTAATGCAGAGATACCTGTGCGTCCTGGGTCTGGAAAAAAGTATCAAACGTGCAAAGTCAAAGGCATTGAAATTGATATCAGACGTCAGCCTTTTTCTGTGAACATGCGCTTGAAACCCTGAGCAATGGAAGAGTTCGGCACACGTTTACCCTGATATCGCACCGAATGGGGCAGGAGTGGCAGCAGACATGATGCCACAAAAGCAGAACCGAGAAGTGTGAACATTTTTGTGTTGCCGCAGTGCCCACTCAAAAGCCATGATTAAATGATTAATCACGCTTTTCCCGTGTGCCATTTTGGAGTACCAATCCGTTTTGGGTCAAAATCCAATACTAACGGGTTCTACCTAAGTTTCAATCGATTCAATCACTTGCTTAACCCACCCCATGTGTGACGATTAAACCGCCAATGCTTAGTGTTGAACCCCCAAATGATCCAGATATTTAGTTCCCAGCTTAATTGCACCCATATATCATATTGTCTGTTGGATTGGTCAAACGGAGCATCTACAGGAAACACGGAGCTGTTTCACATGTTTTACCCATCAAATTTGAGGCTTTCCTGTAGATGTTCCCTTCATCCAATAGGATTTGATATGTATCTGTAATATGTTGTTTGTTGGTAATATCCCCCCTGCGGGATTTGATATCCCCATTGTATCCCCATTGTTATCTCCATGGTATATATGTGTATATTCCCCAAACCGAACCTAGTGTTTAGATCTTTAGTCCCTATGAAAATCTTCATCCAGTTCCACGGATCTAGTTGCCATTTATCACCACCTCCCCATAAAATCCCCAAGTCTTGTTGATTTATCTATACCAGTAGTACCGCACAAGGCGGTGGCGGAAGCTTCAGGAATAGCAAACTATAGGAAAGGTGAGTTGCTGTGAATGATGGATGGCAGAGCGAACCCACTGATGGATCAAAAGGTGGTTCGAGCGTCGGCCTA